>BJCM01067992.1:0-13960 GCA_018326385.1 Flaveria bidentis
TCTTAAATTTATATAAAATTATATAATGTACACTATATATATTTAAAAAGCTAATAATATATAAAATTAAACAGTAAATACATGTACATACAAAAAGTTTTAAAGTTATATATAATTTTTAGAATTATATAACAAAAACTATATATATATATATAGTTAATAATATGTATAATGTAACTATATATAGAAAAAAATAATAATATATAAAGTTAAATACTAAACGGTCGTTTAGCATGCAACAAATGACCGTTTAATTTCTTTAATCACATCACCGTTACCTTATGACAAACGGTCATTTACCCCTTGATAAACAGTCGTTTGCAGGTTGAAAACGTTGTCTGGTGTAAAATGTCGTTTAGCATACAACACTTTTTTTAATGTGCAATGCAATTAATAACGAGACTATTTTCTTCTTGTTAATCACTAAAGACAAAAAAAAGAAAAAAAGGTTCTGCGATTTGTTATTTCTTGCTGCCATTTGTTTTTCTTGTTGACTTTTGATAACCCAACACATAAACCAACGTTAAATTGATGGAGGCTTTTATTTGATAGCTGCATGTTTAAAGAAATGAATAGTGTTGTACTCTTTCTTTTTGTTTGATCGATGATTTATCTTGAACGGGTAAACTTCAAACGCTCTTTTGTTCAATCGTGTGTAATCAAAACCCTAGCCTTTATACCATTTGTTAGGTTAACGCAATGAAATATAGAGCTTAACACACTTGCACAAAAGACTATAAGAAAATTAATAAACACAAAATGTAGCGTGGTTCAGTCACTATTTTTTATTAGTATAAGGTGCTGAAAATTAAAACTACATAAGAAATATAATATGGGTCGGAGCCCTAGTTGTCCTTGTTGTCAACTTGAGTCCAAATCCAAAAGTCTTTACAAAACCAAATTTGTTTTTATATCGGGACTGAGATGAACTCAACGGATATAAAGATTTTTCTTGAAGGAGAAATCAAGATTATCATAAAAAAAGATATATAATGAATTATATGTATTTTATTGAATTATTGAAGGAGAAATCAAGACTATCATAAAATGGATATATAATGAATTACATGTATTGTATCGAATGAACATACGATGATTTACGGTTAAGCAGGATTCAAATACAACACTTTCAAAGATTTCTCTCGCTCAAGGAATATGCAAGCTGAACTTTTAAAAATAAGAGTTGCGATCAACTTTCAATGTTTCTTGTGTCTTTTTTGATTCGGAATATGCAAGCTGAACTTTTAAAGATAAGAGTTGCGATCAACTTTCAATGTTTCTTATGTTTTTTTTGATTCATTGTTTACATTGAAGAATACATTTTTGACAGGTTGTAGTCTATTGTGAAGTGGGTTAGATCATTAGACTTTTCCATCTCTTTTAAACAGGTCTTCGTTCTTTAACCATTCATAGACATTTTGTTTGTCTCTAACAATTAATTTAACGTCCTCTAAAGATTGCCTTCAGAAGCCTCTAGTTTGAAAAAAAAAAGTACTTCTAAGCTATTCTATAAGTCTAGTTTGAGGTTTAAGAATAATCTCTAAATAAATTGGAGTTATGTACGATTAATGATCTAAAAAGCCAATGAGTTTGTATACATATTATATGGATCATGATGCATGAAGGCTGATGATACGCAACATACTAATTCCATCTTAAAGATAAATTGTTGTAATGACCAGTTAATACAATAAGTGAAACTCAGTATTTTACATTCATGTAGCATTTTCTAAGCATATTTGTTTTCATTTAACTTATTTGATAAGAGTAATCTAGGTTCGAGCACAATATATACGAATAGAAATGTATCTTCATCTACAAAGCAATTAGATATACTAGCTTTCAACAATTCATCCAAATAATCCGTTTACGTGGTTGAGTAGGTGCTTTGAGTTGGATTACTTTTTCTCAAAATTTGATCTCATTGAATACTCCTTTATCAGTCTTGAAAAGAATGAGTTTTCTCTTTCCAGTAGCCTTGCGGGTGAGTCATACTCCGCTATTTTTCCTGTTTAAAAATATCACATTTAAGTAGTTTAGTTTCAATTGATTGTCATACATTTTGACTTTAGGAGAGTCAAACATTCTAAATCCAAAGAACAAATGTATAACTTTATATCCAAATCTTACCACGCTATTTGGCAAATTTTATTAAGTTTACTATTTCTAAAGCTTTTGTTGAAAAGCACATTAATACTGATGCTAAATACTTAAGTTTGACCTTAAAAGTGAAAGTTGACTTGAGAAATGAGTATGAAATCATACTTACCATCACTAAGCACCAAGACGAGATCGCTATCTATGACTGTGTGGATTCTGTGGGCTATAGTGACGATCGTTCTTTCTTTAAATTCTTGAGCTATAATCTTTTGTAAAATTCCGTCTGTTGCTGAATCAATAGATGCTGTTGCTTCATCAAGAACAAGAATGCTGCTTTTCTTAAGCAACGCTCTACCAAGACAAAATAATTGTCTTTGCCCAACACTCCAGTTTTCTCCCCCCTCCACCACTGCAAAAATCATCATATCGTTAGTCATTTTTTCTTTATCTTATTATTATATTTTCATGCAAATACTTGGTTCCAAAGAGGAACTACATTCATAATATAAGATCCGTATAAAATCTCACCCGAATATTCTAGTTTGCCGTCCTTTTTCCGAACTATATCTCCAAGTTGGCATTTGTCTAAAGCCTGTTGGAAACAATATTGTTGAACTTTTAAGTTAATGATGAATGATATGACTGATGATTGAATGTAAAAAATGTTTATATCCTGTTATGGGCTTATGTACTTTTCAAAATAATGGCAATTTTACCCAAGCAACAGTAAGGTGACGAGTAGCAATGTTTTTAAAATCATACCAGACAACGAACCGGTCGTCTTAGGGGTTCATTGGTCGGACAAGTCGGATTAGATGAGCCCTAGTGAGGTACTGGACCTTGTCCCTTGCGGGATCCACGGTCTGTCAGTGAAAACTATGCAAATCAATAACAAAATATTTGGGTGGTGTAAGAACATGGATCAAGTCAGAAAACAAAGTAGAAGAGGTTGCTTTGAATGTAAATGAAGGACATAAGAGGCTGAAGTGAAGAAACAACCACTGTAGATGGAGTTAGAGATAGAGGGTCCATTGGTGGTTCTAAGATGAAGATGATAAACTGTACAAAGGGGGTTCATTTTCATAAGATCCAAAAACTTGACAGGCTACTGTGTCACTTGTGATGTGATAGCAATATTTTACGATTGGCCATGGTTATTTAGACACTTATTGATATTATCAGGACAACTTCATTCTCTATCTATCTTTTTATATACCTAAATCATATATAAAAAGATAGATAGAGAGGAAGAGGGTGTCCATGTGTACCTTTAACAACACTCCTTAGGAGGGTTTGTTTAGAATAAATAAAAAAGTTTACCTCCCAGATTTCTGTATCCGGATGTTGGTTTAGAGGGTCGAGATTTCCTCTAACTGTTCCTTCAAACATGGCTGGATCTTGAGGAATGATGCTGAGCCTTGATCTTAGATCATGAAGGCCTATTTTGCATATATCTACACCATCTATAGTAATGAATCCTTGTGTAGGCTCTACAACTCTAAATATCGCTTGTATCAATGTAGACTTTCCGCTTCCTGTTCTGCCAACTACACCAACTTTGTTTTTTCCAGGAAATGTGCACGTAATGTTCTTCAACACATACGGGAGATGATCTGCGTATCGAATCTGCAACCACCTTAAGAAATTTAATACCTAATGACATCTATGTTATGGTTTACTTTTGTTGGTTTTCATGCTGACCTGCAGATTTGTAAAGGAAATGGTTCCATTTTCTGGCCATTCGTTAGGTGGTCGAGAGTCTTCGATCACCAAAGGTGCCTCACTAGTAAGTTTTGAGTACTGCAGCACTCTTTCCACTGAGATCATTTTGTTTTCTGCATTACATATGTTCCATATAACTGCAGCTTGTTGGACGTTCAAGTTTATTCCATATGTTACTGCAAGTCCTGCAATGCCTGAAAAAACAAACACATCCCATTCAGCGTTCATCTGTTTTAGCTAGCTTGGTTAATTTGACCCATTTAACATGACCCGAACCAACCCATTAGTGACTTTAAGGTTTCATCTTTTGTGAACAATTTTATGAACTCACTTGGATCAATGATTCCATCAGGAAGAGTTACAAGGAGAATCAATGAAAATGCAAACACGAAATTTGATAACTGGTTCAGCCTGAAACAAAGCCACTCGATTGCTGCCACGTTATGAAACCATGGTCTTGAGTGATTGTCAATGAGAGAGAGGTTTTTCTCAATAAACCGGTCTTGTTGCCTGAAAGCACGGATTGTTGCTGCACCTGTGAGGGATTCTGCAAAGTGGTGAAGAATTGGAGCTCTTTCTATGCCTGCTAATCGGGCCAATTCTCTTGCAGTTGGTATGTAATATCTCTGAATTTAAGAGAAAAATTAATGATTGTGGAAAAGGCCTTTATAATCTTCAATGTTGGTTCTTGAATAAAATTTCTTACTTGGTACCAAATGCAGATGGCTGTTACGGGGATAAGGATCGCGAATACTTCCCATGCTACCTGTGACATGACAGCCATCGTTCCAAGAAGCTGAATAGTTGAAAATGCACACCATCCTATTCGGTTTGCCATCTCTAAATCTATTACACTTTGATCTGTGGATGCCTGCAAAGTTACAAGTCAAAGACTGTTTAAAAAAAAACAGAAATATGCCATTTTAATGGCCTGTAGTTATGATTTACTGCTGAATGCTGTGCAATAAGTGTATATAAATTCGTTCTGTAAACAACATAATGTCTTACAAAAAGAATAATATATCTAAACCGCATGGGACTTTAGAAAAGCATACAGTCACTCACCCGGTTCAAGATTCTTCCGGTTGGAGTCGAGTCAAAGAAGGCCATTGGTGCCCTGAAAACACTGTTAAGCATGTTGTTGAAAAGTTTTTCTGAAGTTAGAAGGCCAGCTATAGCAACAAGTGAGGCTCTAAGCAATATGCAAACTGCACTACCAACTGCTAAAAGTGTATAAACAAGTAAAATAAACGCCATCCCGTTCACTATTTCAGTTGAGTCAGTTGGACAGGCCCATGCCATCCAGTAGTTACTGGCAATTTGTAAAAGCTGGAATGAAGATTGAGCCAGGAGTATGAAGGGGACTAGAACACCGCCTTTTGCTAAAGTTAAGTATGACCAATAAACTTCTTTTCCTATGCTTCCTTTCTCTCTTTCTTCCTCATGAATCAGTTTTCCTTCCTGCTTTGACATGTCTACACACAGATTGTGGTCTGAATCCTGCTTTGTTTGCCCAAGCTCTGTGATCAAAGTTGATTCTTCGTCTCCTGTTGGTGCTTGTACATCGGTTGAACTCTGCACTGCTTGTACTGATTCTAGAGCTTGGTTATGAGCTCCAACTAGAACTTCAAACCCCGTGTTTTGTTTCAAAAGTTCTTTAAAGGTTCCTGCTTGAGCAATTCTTCCATTTTGCATTACCTGATTAGAATTTTATCATTAGAAAGTCCAAGATGATAGTTAAAAACACGCCTTTGAGCTTACCAGAATGAGGTCTGCAGCTGGAAGAAACTCGACCTGGTGTGTAACGTACAGAACTGTCTTCTTCTGGAGCACCCCGAGAAGGCATTTCTACATAATTTTGGAAAATTTTGGTTGAACATGATGAAAATAACAATGTCATGTAGCAGTAATTTTCTAGAGCTTATCTGTTTCAGTTCTGTGTGGTAATTGGTAAACATCCAAATGTTAGATCTAAAGAATAAAAGTCTTACTACAAACCTGAAAGAGTTCGGTTCCTGTGTGGGCGTCCACAGCACTGAATGGATCATCAAGCAGATATATATCAGCATCATCATACACTGCACGTGCAATCTGAATCCTCTGCTTTTGGCCTCCACTCATGTTTATCCCTCTTTCCCCAATTTCTGTCAAGTCTCCAGTGGAAAAAAGCTCAAAATCTTTACTCAACGCGCACGCTTTGATTGTATTCTCATACCTTGTTTTATCATAAGCATTCCCAAACAATATATTCTCTCTAATGTTCCCTGTCAGGATCCAAGCAGACTGAGGAACATAAGCCTTTGAACCACTTATCTTCACTGTCCCGGATAACTTAGGCATCTCACCAAGTATGCATGACAACAAACTAGATTTTCCAGACCCAACGGTTCCACAAATGGCTACCTTCATCCCCCTTTTGACTTGCAGCTGAATCTGATCAAGAGTAGCATTTCTTGAATCCGGGTCCCAGCTGAACCTTCCATTTTCGATCTCCACATCGAATTCTGTGAGACTTGCTGGAACAAACTCGACTGTATCAGGTTTAATCTCTTCTTCTTGGAGATAAGAAGCCACACGATCTGCAGATACCTTCCCTTGCGCGATCACATTTAGTAAATCAGGTAGATTAAATATAGGATCTTGTAACATTCGAAATGTAGCTAATGCAGAAAGAACTCGCCCGGCTGTGAGTGAGATGTCCATCAGAACACATCCTCCAAAAGTCAGCACAGAGATGAAAGTTGGTGCACCCCAGAAAACAAAGGCCCCGACAGCGTTGAGCTTGAGTGATCTCCATAGCCAATCATACTCAACCTTCCTCAAACCTTGGAGTTTTTTAACGTAATGAGTGTCCCATGCTTGCAGCTTCAGTGTCTTGATGTTTCGTAAGACTTCTGAAGTTGACTTCATTCGTGCATCCTTGGACTCCATTATCTTAGATTGATACCATTTCTGAACTCTTGTCAAAGGTATGTTCAAAGACATTAGTAAAATGGTTGCTGCTAGCCCCACAAACGATCCCATTCCAAGATTTATGTGGAGAATAAACATTGCTAATGTGATTTGAATAGGTAACATAAAGAATGTGTTAATGTACCACATGAAATCTGTTATTCGTTGGATGTCAACACTCATGATGTTGATTATCTCACCACTAGTATGGCTTTGGCATGAACGGCTTGACAGCACGAGCCCTTTTTTGTATATGTGAGCTATCAAAGCAGCCCTGAGTCGGAGCCCGAGTTGACGAGCCCCAAAGATCCATTGTCGCTGAGTTAGTGTCTCGACAACTTTTGCACCCAAGAACCCAAGTGCAATAAGATACCCGCTAGTTAAACTTCTGGTTTTCTTTTCGTTCAGGAAACTCACTAGATCACTGATAAGATATGGCCCTACGTATGATGCTACAGCACTTGTAATGGCGAAAAGGGCATTGATTGCTATTTTCTTTCTTGTGAAAAGATAGACTGCTTTGTAGATAGAAGGATGTTCTGTTCCATTTTGCTTCAAGCATTCATCAAAGAATTCTGATGAAAAATGACCCGAATCAATGGTGTCAATATTTGGCACTTCATCTTGATCCAGGGGTTTGGCGTTTCCAACAACAAACAATGGGTTGAGCCAAGAAAATGTCACGAGTTGAAAGATTGAAGCTTCTCCATAAGGACATTCTCTCTTTGATTCAAAATGTTGTTTTAGGTTCGGGTTTCTGTCTAGAAATGGTTCAGTGATGGGATCTGGATCAGCTAAGACTAGGCCAGTTTTTCCTCGTAATGCAAGACATAACAAGGAGGTTGAGGCCAAAATTTCAATGAAGTCGATGTAATCGGGTAGTCGTGGATGATAATGATGAGAAAAAAGAAAATGGACATCCAGAATAAACCTTGAGACCGTTAACAAGAAAGTGCATAGCCACCAGAATCTTAGAATCCATGGGAAGTCAACAGTTTTGTGTTTTGGGATAAGGTACAATGCAATCAAGGTCATAACCCATGAAATGATTTGCATGATTTCTGAGGGTAGTATCAGGATTTGTAGTTTGCAACGATCTTCGTTTCTAATTTTCAGTGTTAGTGGGATCATAACGTGTGTACCGAGTAATATAATGGAGCAGGCTAGACTTAGTTTGTAAGAGAGGCCAATGTTCATTTTGGTTGAGTATGTTTCTCGGCTCTTGTCTTTTGTTTCGTGGATGCACCATGACTTGATGAGCTTCATAAAAAAACAGATTAACAGGACCGCAAAGAACCCAAGCTGGAGTATGATGCTGGTACTCTCCAACAAGCAGGGTGACCCTGGCTGCAGCCATGGTTCCCAATAATAAAAAATCTTCCAACCTGTTATGCACCATGACAACATTTGACTATATAGGTTAAAAGAACTAACTTAAAACACGATATATTGATATGAAATACTTGACATTACATAAAGTTTTTGTTACTAGCTGCTACTAAAAATAGTACAGATAGAACATTATTGGTGCTGATTTATCAAAATCATTGGTTGCTATCAGTTTTTGGAGCAGATTTGGTGATAATTAGGTGAGAAGAGTATATACATTTTAACTTTTGCAGTTAATCTGTTCTTTTTACATTTTAAAATTTGAATGAATTCGCTTCTGGTTTAATGACTTAAATGTTGTACCTTTGTGAGCAAAGTGTAGAGGCACAACATTTACACTAAACTTGGAAAAGATATACATCAAACGTGAACTCTATAAGCAAGCCTTAATATCTACACATGACGTGAACCATAAATCTTTTTGATGGTGGATAAACTGCTTTAGTTGGCCTTGCACTGGATATGATTCCCAAATTCTCTCAAGCTTTCAGTGGTGAACATTAAATGGAGATGATTAAAAGTATGAAACAAAAGTTTGAGAAAATATGCACACAGTTGCAACTGTCACCAGACTTCATTGGTTTCATAAACAAAACATTATCACGTCAAAAACTATGTTAAAAAAACTTGATAATACTATGTTGTTGTCCTTGAAAGAAAATGGGTCATTCAAGTACAAATTATGATCTGTGTTACTTTCATTCGGTGTATGATCTAGCTAGTTTCGGGTCATCGTGGATGATACATAAACTATAGTCAAGATCTTTTCAAGAAAAAGAAAAAAGAATTGGATCCTAGAATGTTTTGTGTGCAGTTATTATATATACATATGTTACTAGCACATCATATATTGGTGTAAACACAAAGTTGCAGGTCAGGACTTTAAAATTATCTAAAGGAAGCAAAACAGATATGATGGTTATAGAGATGAAAAAGAAGCAACCATTAATGGGTCTGGAGATGAGCATGTTGTCCCAAAGCATCTGAATCTGAATCCTTGGTTCTTCTCCACCTCAACACTTTCTAGTTTCAACAGAGGTTCTGTTCTGAAATATATTACATTTGTTAACAAAAATAGTGGTGTGTGTATGCGTATGCGTATGCGTATGCGTATGCGTATGCACATAAAGAATATACTGCCAAAATCAGAATTTGCGCAGAGTGGTAGATTTGGGAAAAAGAAAAACTTTATTTATTTTTAAAGGAGAGACATGGGAGGAAAAGTTTTTGATAAATTCTTAGAGTTTTGTAAGATGACTGAAATATTATATATACTTTGTATGGAGTATGTCATCGTAAAATTCATTATCAATATAAAAACACGGAATGAATTAATAAATAGCACTCACCGGAACATATTACAAATCGATATTTTCTTCTCTTCCAACATGGTTGTCCGGACGAATATAATGAGAAGGTGAGTGTGTAATCTCGTATCACAGGTTATGTAACTAACAAGATGTTAATATACTGTTTCGGTTTCAATTCTCTCGGGTTGGCAGGTTGAATCATTCAACCCATAGATGAATTATATTTTTATTTGTGTTACATATATCAGTAAACCCACTCATAACCTATGTAATCCTTTTATCTAACATTATAAAAATGAGTTGGTGGGGTGACAACTAATAAAGAAGTTGTAAACATGTTAATTGGATTTGTAGATTGTAAGAATATAGGTTCCACGGTTAGTGGGTGTCGACCTGTTTTACTACACATTTTTGGCGTTAGCATATTAACTAAACGAGTTAAACAAATCAATCTGAACATGATCCACTAATTAAATAGGTGAATATGAATACGAACTGTTCTTAAACAGGTAAGAGATGCTGTCCAAAACCTAATTTTTCATGTCGGGCCGTGTCGAAAATTGCCTCTCCTATAGAGTTTTCCTTTCAAATAATCAAAAGTTCAAATCTCATTATAAATAATAGTTTAAATTTAAAAGTAGTTTGAGTAAGTTCGTTTAGAAAAAAAGAAGAAATAATCTCGTGGAGTGAACTGTAATTTAATTTGGACTTTTTCTAAAAAAAGAAGTATTAGGGTAACAACTTTTCCTTCAATATTATGACTAAATCCACGTAGACTAAGCATTAATAACTATTTAAATAGTTATTATTTAGTAAAATCTTAATAATCGTTTTCTTCTAACAGAACTTTATTTACAAAATATCTAATCTTTTTGAAATTAGGAATATTAGTATATTTTTATCGATTTAAATTTACCAATCTTTTATAAGTAAACTTTTTAACGAAATATAATTAGTTAACATGATGTGATAACCTTACTTGCAAAATAATCATAAAAAAGAATTAATTTTTGATAGACATAATTCAATAAGTTATTAAGAACGTGACCTTCCAGATATACGACCTCTCTTAACTCTTATAATTATCAAAATAATGTAGACTACTAGTATCAAGCACTTAGAATTTTCATAAAAGCAAACAAATAACATAAACAGACACTAGAAAGTTTTTTTTTCTAAACAACTTCTCACATATGTTTGAGTTTAAATCTTTTTTCTTTTTCCCCCAGTACACATAGACATATTACGTCATGTTTGAAGCGGAAATGTTTTTTTCTTCAAATATCGAAAAAGAATAAATTACGTTTGAGAATGACTACATATATTGAGTGGAAGATAGAGAACGACAGCTTTGTCTTACTGTTTTTTTTTTCTATTCTTTCTATGAGAGTGTTTGATACAAGTAAATTCTAAAAGTAATCATAATCTCTATATTCTTAAATGAAATGTAAAATAATTTTTAATGAATATTATTATTAATAACAGATATCTAGCTTAAATCTAAACTTTTAGCATTCATGACTAACATGAAGACAAGGTTAAAAGTTTGCGAAAAAAAATCTTGAAACGTTATCGTGTTGGAGCTAAATAACATTTTTACGAACGATTATATTATGGAGAACCCAAAATATAAAGATGAGATGTTAAAAATAGGTTTTGGTTGCCTCGATAGTTATTTCTACACATTCTTGAAGATATACACACCAACTTTCTTTGGTTTAAAAACGGGTTCAAATGGGAGGTTGAAAGAAAGTTTCGTGCCAATACAAAAAATACACTGCAGTAGTATGTCAACTCGTAACAGGTAAATCACCCGACACATACGACGGATACTTAACTATGTCCGCTAAGACTTCACTTGAATGTCACAAATATTTTGGCACCACTATTATCATTTTATATGGTGATGAACTTTTATGAAGGTTCGCTACCCATGATAGTGTATTACGTACGATGCACATCAATATAGAAATGATATTCCGGGAATGCTTGGTAGCATTGATTGCATTTAATTGTAATAGAGTAATTGTCATACACGTTTGTGAGGACAATATCATCGAGGTGATCACGATGGTCCAACAATGATTCTCGAATCCGTGTCATCATAAGATTTGTGGTTTTGGTTTTTTAGACGGCAACACTATTTCTCCGTGCACATTTGAGATCCACCGACCACTCCAGTCGAGAATAAAAATACAAATTTGAAGTTGTCTGATGAAAACACACATTTTAAACTTAGATTCAATCTCGTGAAACACAATGCGGATAATATGGATATCACGGTTTTGGACAATTAAGATTAGTTTTGATTATTGTTTTTTATTAGTTTTTAATTTTAGTTTGTATTAATCTTTTAAATTTTATGAAATAATTTTATTACATGATATGATTAATGAGTATTTGGTGTGATATAATGTATGTGATTTTAGCACCCCCTAACCCTTATATTTATACTAAATGACAAAAGATGAGACAATATGAGTAAGCAACTCATTTTTCCTTTGGATATTTTTTTACTACGGACAAGAGTAGTTTCTCATATAAATAAGAAACCATATCGTATAGCATCTATTTCAGTTTTTTAACTTTACCTAACTTTCAAACTAGAATTATTCAACTATATCTTTCTTATATTATAATATAAATATTAGCGAGTGATTACCTAAACTCCTCGGTGGGGATTCAAAACATAGATGGAGATAAATATGACGCAACAATATATTAGTATTCGTCCCACGAAAAAATACACATCAAAACGTTAGAAACATAGCTAAAAATAAACGAAAAGATAAAAGGAAGTAAAAGAAGAAAAAAATAAAACAAAAAACTCTAAGGAAAAGAGTAAAAGAACATTTAGAGAAATAACTTCATTAAAATTTAAAGGCCATATGATAACTCTATTAAAGTTCAAGAATAACAATATAAGATTAAAAAAAAGGAAAAAAACCGATTCAAGTATAATAGAGTGCTGATAATAGTATGGTAATTACTAGTTTCTCTCTTTAAATACTGATCTCATAACAATTGCAAAATGTAGCATTTGATCTATATTTTAGCACCTCGTTTACCAGACCCAAGGCTTTGTTGTGTGATTGTTGTGTGATGTGATGTCTCTGTCAAAGAGACCACACCCTTACCAAGGATGGTTTCTCCAACTCCCGTGCAATGTTTGATCTAATTACCACGACCATCTAAATCACACATTACACCCCCTACCAAGGAGACCACGCCCTTGGCAGAGGCGGATTCTCCTTTTTGTCCGGCTTAAATTCTAACCTAACACCCTCCCAACCATTTATTTAAATCATAATCCCACCGAACC
The DNA here is from genome assembly GCA_018326385.1 of Flaveria bidentis. NCBI lineage: Eukaryota > Viridiplantae > Streptophyta > Magnoliopsida > Asterales > Asteraceae > Flaveria > Flaveria bidentis. Next base: position 12,796 of record BJCM01067992.1, read on the forward strand.
TTTTTCCTCACAACCATACTCTCATTTATCTTACTTAAATAAAAAATCTTACTATTCGTAAATCATACCTTAATTCAATTTCTCATTAAGAAAATGAGTTGGAGAATTACACCAGATCACTAATTAACGATTTGTTATTTTTATGTGGTTAACATAGAGCTGATTATTATGTTCGAGAACCAAAAAGTGATGAAATTTTTTTATGTGTTAGACAAAGGTGATAAAGATTTTTGAGATTACATTGATGAAGTGCTTATCCCTGAAAATATTATAAGATATATAAGGTTGGCTGGTTTTGCAGGTGTAATGAAGTATGGTTATCGCAAACTTGACCGTGCTCTTATCATAGCTTTGGTGGAGAGATGGAGACTAGAGACACTCACATTTCATTTACAGGTTGGGAAAACCACTATTACCATTCAAGATGTACAAGTTTTATGGGGTTTGACTATGTAGTGAGATTGAGATTCTCACTAGGATCGAATATAATGATCAAGTTAAAGATTGTATGATGGAATCAAAAAATAATAAACATTCAATGCAAGAAATACTCATAAATGCTTGTTTGTATTGATAAATGTTGCACCCTGAAAGGATCATACATGCCAACTTAATGGGTGACTTTATGATTGCTCTGCTGGTATCCCTCAAGTCCAAGAAGAAATGCGGATGAAATTCTACTAAGGAAAAGAACAAGTGTTGTCTTTCGCATTTGTTAATGCGGAAGACATAACACTAATGCGGACAAGTGTTTACTCTTCCGCATTGACTAATGTGGAAGACAGAATGATAACGCGGACAGGAAGTTACTCTTTCGTATTGACTAATGCGGAAGACTAAAAGTTAATGCGGACAAGACTTTGCTCATCTGCATTGACTAATGTGGATGACCGAAGAAATACGCATAAGTATTTGTTCATCCGCATTAACAAATGCGGATGACCAACATACTAATGCGGATGATCAAGTGAAGAAATGCTGATCAAGATTATCTCATCCGCATTTGTCAATGCGGATGAACAAGCAAAGATGCGGATCAAGACTTAGACTAGTTTCTGATGTAGTCGTCTAGGGGTAGTTTAGTCATTTTGTAAAGGTATCTTGTCTGCCTATAAATAGAATAGTTAACCTCGTACCTGAGGTGACGGCTGATAGACATAGAGAA
>BJCM01067995.1:0-16990 GCA_018326385.1 Flaveria bidentis
TGTAATTTAGTTTGTTTAACTATTTACTATATCAGTTAGGTTATTTTATTTTTCAGAGGGATGTATGTATGTCGGACTCTGAGTTATAAAGGAGTCGAATTTGAAGTTGTTGAGGTTCCACTGGAGGCTAAGATGATGGTACCAAGCAATTTTCTGTGTTTTTCCATGTAACAGATTTGTAAACCAGATATGCTAACTTGTGATATTTGATTAATTGCAGGAGATATACAAAAAAGCTGCTGAATTTTGGGCTGAATTGAGGGTGGAATTGCTATCTGCAAGTGCATATCTTGGTGAGGACAAGCCTAATTCTAGTCAGCTGTGGAGATTATACTGGGCTAGCCATCAGGTTCATTAGTCCAAATTTGTTTCATGTTCAGATGTGTACTTGAATGTTCTCTGTGGTTACTTTAATTTGTTCATATGTTTGTTGCTTCTGTTATATTTTAGCGTTTCTTTAGGTATGTATGCATGTCAGCAAAGGTGCCTGCTGTTGTAAGCCTTTCTAAGCAGGCACTAATGGAGAATAAGTGTGTGGTCATTGGTCTTCAGAGTACAGGGGAGGCACGCACAGAGGATGCAGTAACCAAATATGTGAGTATTTTTTTTGCATGTTAAATGAAAGGCACACGTGTTCTAATAATTTTTTTCTATTTTCTATTTGTAGGGAAATGAACTTGATGATTTTATTTCTGGACCTCGTGAGCTGTTACTTAAATTTGTTGAAGAAAACTATCCTTTGCCTGAAAAGCCAGAATCTCCGCCAGGTGTTCATTTGCTTATATGGTGGCGTCTATAGTTACTATTTTCAAATTTTACTAATAGGATTTGTATTTTTATTTTATCCTTTGTAGCAGAAGATAGTGTGAAGGAACTTCAGCGTAAGAGGCACTCAGCAAATCCTGATGTTTCATTTAAAGGGAGGGTTAGGAAAGCTGCAAAATGGAAACCTGCAAGTGATGATGATAGTGATGAAGATTTGGAATGTAAGTTGTGCACAATTCTGCCTTTTTTGTCTTTGCTAATAGCATATCAATTTATGTAAATAAGGTCTCTTAACTAATGGTATCTCTAATTTGTTGAACCAAGTAGCTGATTCTGGCAATGAATCTGTGGAATCTGATGATGAATTTCAGATATGCAACATATGCAATTCAGAAGGGGTATATATGCGTCTCTTTGTTACTTGCATGCTAATTTTTTCTTGATTTCTAATGTTGGTATGTTATTTATATTTTCATGCAGGAAAAAAAGAAATTACTCCAGTGTTCATGTTGTGGTCAACTTGTACATCCTGCTTGTGTGGTCCCACCAGAAACAGATGCAATATCTTCCAATTGGTCTTGTCATTCATGCAAGGAAAAAACGGAGGAGTACCTCCAAGCAAGACGTCTATATGTAGCAGAATTACTAAAAAGGTGTGATTATATAAGTTCACTGCTTGTTCTCTCTCTCTCCCCTTCTGTAAATTGTCACCTTGGTTGTGTTAACATTCTAAATGTGGAATGTGTTAGATATGAAGCAGCCATAGAGCGCAAGTCAAAAATTTTGGATATAATTCGCACTTTTGACCTTCCAAACAATCCATTGGATGACATTATTGATCAGGTTTCTAATAAATAAGGTTTTATTATGCGCACATCTGTTTATGTATATTTTTGTTATTGTGTCACTTTTTTTTTCTACTTTACAATTTATTGCAGCTTGGAGGCCCTGGTAATGTTGCAGAAATAACAGGGAGACGAGGTATGCTTGTTAGGGCCTCCAACGGAAAAGGAGTCACTTACCAGGCACGAAACACGTGAGTTTATGCTTGCTTTCTACTAATATAATATTAGGTTTTACTTTTAGCTACTGATGCACTCTCTTACGCTCATACAGCAAGGACATAACTATGGAAATGGTCAACATGCATGAAAAACAGCTTTTCATGGATGGTAAGAAATTGATTGCCATTATTTCTGAAGCTGGATCAGCAGGCGTTTCTTTGCAGGCTGATAGAAGAGCACTGAACCAAGTAAATACAGCAAGCTAAAGTTACATTAACATTAATATCAAACTTCAATGACGTCTTTTCATTGTTTTGTAATCAGAAAAGAAGGGTCCATGTAACTTTAGAACTACCTTGGAGTGCTGACCGTGCAATTCAGCAATTTGGAAGGACGCATCGTTCAAATCAAGCTTCTGCACCCGAGTACCGGTAAGATATGGCGTTCTATGTAGTATTTAATACTTTGTAGTTTATAGGTATCAAGCTATGATTATATCCTTTCCATTTCTGTTTTTCAACAATACTTTATAGGTTACTGTTTACAAATTTGGGAGGTGAACGTCGGTTTGCTTCCATTGTTGCGAAGCGACTAGAGTCACTTGGAGCTTTAACACAGGGGGACCGGCGGTAAGTTTATGTTTTGATGTTAGGTATAGTTAAACTGATAGTGTAATGGTATAGTTAAGATAACTCTTCCTTGACCACTATTTATATTTCAGGGCTGGGCCAACTCTCAGCGCCTATAATTATGATAGTTCGTATGGGAAAAAAGCCTTGCTGATGATGTATAGGGGAATTATGGAACAGGTTTTTAGCCCTTCTTGTTTATTATATTATCATGCTGTGTCACCTGATGTGGGTCATCTCTAAATTTATCATTAACCTTGTATCTCAGGATTCTCTCCCAGTTGTGCCACCAAACTGTTCATCTGACAATCCTGCTACAATTCAAGATTTTATTGAAAAGGGCAAAGCTGCTCTTGTTTCTGTTGGCATTGTTAGAGACACTGTTGTTGGTATTATGTTTTGTATTACACTTGTTGATTGGTTTTTTTTTATAGTACTTGCTATAATTATTTTGTTGTTTTATCCTACCATATAACAATTTTTTGTGCAGGCAAGGATTCTGGAAAGTTTTCTGGCCGCATAGTAGATTCAGATATGCATGATGTTGGACGTTTTCTGAATCGGCTTTTAGGACTGCCGCCAGAGATCCAAAACAGGTTATGCTTTTTAATATTTACTATCAGGTTTCTTTTCCTATTTTATCTCATGTGGTTTAACATCAATTTTAATAGTAAATTGCAGGCTATTTGAATTGTTTGTTAGTATCCTTGATCATCTCCTTCACAATGCACGTCTTGAAGGACATTTAGATGCTGGGATTGTTGATATGAAAGCCAACACCATTGAGTTACTAGGAACTCCCAAGGTTACTCTTCGTTTAGTCTATTTATCATTCACACCTTGTAACTTGTAAGTTATGTCAACTTCTATCTTTTGGCAGACTGTTCGTACTGATCATATGTCTGGGGCACCCACTGTGTTATTTACTTTTATTATGGATCGTGGTATTACCTGGGAGGTATGTATTTTATTTAGTAAATTTCACTGTTTGTTTGTCTGTGGTTTTTTAGGCTCATGTAATCTCTTTATTCCTTTTAATAGGCCGCATCTGCTTTGCTTAATGAGAAACAAAAAGATGGATCTGGGTCTTCATTTAATGGATTTTATGAATCTAAGAGAGAATGGCTTGGAAGAAGGCACTTTCTTTTGGCAATTGAAGGGTATCAAAGTTTGATTATCTTCATTATATATACTGGCATTTTGTTGTAGAGTTTAACTTTATCTAATTTGGCTCTAAGAAATATATTGCTTTATCTTCCACTGAGATGAACTCTTATGTGTTTCAGCTCTTTTGGTATGTATAAGATATTCCGCCCTGCTACCGGGGAAACACTCAGGTATAGAAATTCCAAAATATCATGTTGCTAGTCACCTTTGTTTTGCTTGTCTAATTTGCTTCCAATGGTTGGGTGTACGTTTTATTAATCTGCAGGGAGATGTCTGTAACGGAGCTGAAAGACAAATACAGAAAGACAGTGTCATTAGAAAAGGCGCACAATGGATGGAAGGATGAGTACGAAGTTTCATCCAAACAGGTATGATATATCATTGAAACAATATCATCCTGATTCCCAAGCTATTCAGATAAACCATGTATTGGAAGTTGGAACTTTTTGTGTACTTTTCTACCATTTATGTTTTTATGACTAACTACATGGTAATCTGCAGTGCATGCATGGTCCAAATTGTAAGCTTGGGAGCTATTGTACTGTTGGCAGAAGAAAGCAGGAAGTTAATGTACTCGGTGGCCTTATTCTCCCAGTTTGGGGAACCATTGAGAAAGCCCTATCTAAACAGGTACTTTTCTATACTTATATATAACGATTGCTGAGTCGAGTGCATGTTTTTTTTTTGATCTGTTTACTTTATTCAACTTGATTTATATTAAATACAGGCCCGCCTAAGCCATAGAAGACTACGTATTGTGCGCATTGAGACTACAAATGATAATCAGAGAATTGTTGGACTTCTTGTACCAAACGCAGTGGTAGAATCTGTGCTTGAAGGTTTCTCTCTCTCTCTCTCTCTCACACACACACACACACACACTCTCACTCACACACTCTCTTTCTCACACACACACACACTCACTCACTCACTCACACACTCTCTCTCACACACACACTCTCTCTCTCTCACACTCACTCACTCACACACACACACACACACTTTCTCTCTCACACACACACACAAACACGTACTAGTTTTGTTTGATAATTTAGAAAATTTGATCAATCCCTGAACTTTCTTTATGACAGATCTATCGTGGGTTCAGGAAAATGATGACTGAGAATTTGCTTGGTAGGCCTTGAAATTTATGATGGGTAGTAATTACTATTATATGTTTTTTTTGTTATCTTCCATCAAAGATACCTAAAAGGGGAAGATCCCAGAGAGCAGCAGCCAACTGAGTATTGCCGGTCAGTCTTTTGCAGTTGATAAACTGATGTTTGATCTTTCTGCCTCATTCTTTTGTACTCGGTCACACATTTTTTTGTAATTATGTTCACCGAGGTGGGGGGACTACTACTTATAGGAGTGAATGTAAAAAATCGACTGCCAACTTCTAGGAATGTTTGATGATATTTGCACACCAAAATCATATAACATTTTTGTTTTGTAAAGCCTAGTGATTGCCCCAAGTATTCTAAACAAAGACCCGCGCTTGTGGAAGTATGGGTATTCTGCTCTGTTTATGTTAGTCTACTCATGTTTGGATAGACTTCACTTGTTATGTTAGAGACATGGATATGCATTAAAACTGGCAAAATGAGTGATCGTGTCGGGTAATTGGTCATATGGCTTCTGAACAAAATGAGTTCTAGTCAAAGCGGTATAATATAGGAGGCATCATTCCATAATGGGTTTTGACTAGAATGATTTGGGATTTTGGGTAGACTCGAATTAACTTGCTGTATCCATGACTCAAATTAACTTGCTGTATAATCAGTACGTGCCCATAACTCAAATTAACTCATTTCTTATGATTGCTGTCGAGCTTATTCTATTTATGATTTATGTAAACAGTAGGATATTTGCAAAAAATTTCAAATGATTTTAGTGTTGGGTGTAAAAGGAAATATGTTTTCGTTTAGAAATACCAAAAGATCAACATAACAGTAAAACTGTGTTGGCCAGAATCGATTGTTACACATAATAACATGTGAGAAATTGCGACCTAAATCATGTCACAACTTTAGGAATACATAAAATTGACAATCAATTCAAGTTTAACCCCGCAACATTGAAGAAAGAACGGCAAATCTAAATATATTATGATGTCACTTCTTCAAGCGTAATGGTCGGGTGTGGATGGTCACCCTCGATGGCGTTGATCATGCCAAGCAAGGGGACTGTTTGCCATATCCTATAATAACGATAAAATAATAACAATAATTATATTGCCTTGACACGATTCATACAATGTATCTTGTTATATTTTTCCAGCCATCTTTAATAATTCGTCAAACAATCGCTAGTATTGTTATATCCCAATTGATGAATTGCGCATGTACACTTATAAACTCGTGAAACCAAGTTTACCTATTGTGTTTTCTCTTTGCTGAAACCTTCAATTTCACGTTCTAGCTCCTCAACCACTTGTAGAAATAGTTCTCACCTCATACGAAAATGACGTGTAAGCATTTTAGTTTCGTGGTTGGATTATCACCGAAATAATCTTCTACAAGGCATTTGTTAGCTTGAAGGTTGAAAACAAGCCACTCTATTGATCACTCCGACCCTTCTTAGTGTATATGTTTTCGAACCCAAGTTAAACCTCCATTCATTTTTCTATTCTTTCAAAAAAATATGAATTTATTTACACCTATACGATTTGAGATCAAGACCTTCAAAACTACTAGGTGATCCAAAAGGCTTAGCCTCTACCATTTGGCAACCAATCTTAGGGACTGTTTGATTACGTTTACTGAGTAAGATCTGACTTAGTCAGAAGCTGACCCCGTTAAAAATTCTGACTAGGTAAGCATTTGACTGAAACTTAGCTGTTTGATTTAGTATCTGACTAGAACCAAATCGATTCAATATTTAAGTAACAAAACCCACCGGAGTCACACCACCGGTCGGAACTACCACTATCACCGTACACATTCCGACCATCACCGCAATCCAGCGTACACAAAGGCAGTGCCGAAGGCGGGCTGCGGGTCGCGAGGGGGTGGCGGGCTGCGGTCACGAGGGGGTGGCGGGTCAGCCGGTCAGCAACTTTTTTTTCAATGTTTGGATCAGCAATGGAGTCCCGGTCAACCGGGACCGAAGCCAAAATCAAACGGGCTGACCCGTTGACCGAGTCAGCCGGTCAGTCGGATCAACCCGGTCAGCCCAAAAACAAACGACCCGTTACTAAATCCACATCCTCTTGACATATTTATTTCTCTATTTGTGTAGTCAGCCACGATGGTGGTTAGTAGTGATAGAAGTGATTATTATACTCTGTATAAAAGAAAAACTTTAGCTACATGATAGTTTAAGGATTTTATATTTTAGCCACAAAGATTTGTTTACTCTATATTCTAGCTCATCTTTATTACTTTAGCAAATTTACAATGCATGTTGACATGTTTTACAACTAAACTATGCATGTGGTTCGTTTATATTTTTATTATGATTATGTGGGTTCTTGATTTCCACCGCCAAATACTCAACTTCTGCTTTCCATGCAAACTACACTTCCTTTATGATATTTTTTCAGTTCTTTTACATTTTTGTTTAGGCTCATTTTATTATATTAAGATGGATGAATTTACCATGTTGTCACCACATATATAAACTAGTCTATTTATATAAATCTTATCTTCCATACATTATAAATTGCAGATTAGCTCACATCTATTAAAATTGATTCACATTTAACTCATATAACTGATTAATTATTTTAATTTTTGTAATTAATAATAATGTTTAATATAAAGTTTGAATATATCATAGCTGCGTCAGTGTTGTTTCATATATTTATAAGATTTGGAGGAAATTTTGTTTCACAATTAACGTGCTGCAATACGTGTAGCCATATGATATGACTAGTTCATAGAAATGAAGAACTTATTCATAGCAAAACATTATTAATCTTAAAATATTAAACATACAATGATATAAACTATAAAGTTAATCGTATGAAAATAAAAGTAAAAATAATAAAGAATATAATAAAAGCAATTTGATGAGAAGTTTTAGATAGACGTGCTTCTTAATTCATAGTTATAGTAGAACTATTCATTTTTCTAAATATATTCTATACCTAATTTCTCTCTAAGGTCTGTATCTAATTTCTTGTTTGTAGACTTAAATCTCATTAATATACATTTATTTCGTAATGTCGTAATGTCGTAAGTGCATCCTTTACCTGGGATGCCACGTGACATTCTCACAAACCATTTCATCTTAGTTTTCTTGCTTATATAACTTATTATATTTTTAAAAAGCATTTTTCATTAAAAGAAGTATTTTAATTAAAAAATATACTTTTTCAAAATCAAAGTTGTCTAAAACTATGAATCTTTTCTAAAACAATGAACTTTTTTAAATTATTACATATTTTAAAATCATTCTTTTAAGGAAAGAAGAGTTTAATATTTTTAACAAAACAAACCTGGAGTTTAATTTTAAACAATGAGATATTAATAAACAAAACAATTTTTTTTCAAAGCAATATTTATACTAGAAATGTTTTATAAGCTAATTAAAGCTATTTTATATTTAATGTTTTACGATTATTATTTGTTAATAAATATTTAGTACTTTTATTATTTAACGCGTGTAATATATACATGGGGTTATAACTTAGTATGTAAATATATCATATTAGTTTTAGTAAACTCGAAATACACGGTTTGAGTAAATAAAATAAAAAGTTATTAATCATAAGACGATATTTTAAGATAAGATATGATTGAAATTACGTGTGATTAAGTATTATAAAGAATAGAACAATAAAATCAACTTTTTAAAAATTTCTTTTTATAAAAAAAGTTAAACATCTTGTTTCAAAATAAACTGTTTTAAAAAAATTTCTTACTACGCAATTTTAATTAATTCTGATTTATAAAAAAAATTACTTTTTGAAAACACCAATTTTAAAATAGTTTATATTTTCAAAAAAGTTTGATTTTTGAAAAATTTTCTTATATATAAAGTTTATTTCTTTAGAATTAACATTAATAAAAATATCTCTTTTTTGATTTAGTAAAAAAACTATTTTTAATCTAAAAAAATAAAATAATAATGATAGTAATTAATATATTGTATAAATATGAGAGAGAAATCAAAAATTTTGATGATAAAAAATATAATGTTTGCACGTGTTCCTTTTATTTAATTTTTTATTATAGTAAAAATATACGGATTTACTCACATGCATCAACTTTCACTCATTCAAGTTCTGGCCGTCCTTCAAAGCCTCTAGATCCGAAGTGAGGGAAGTTCCAATTTTTTTTTTTTGATTTCAGCCATTGAGCAATTAGAAGCTGATACTGTGGGAGTATAACTATAATTGTTAAAAATGCTCTGCCCTCTCTCAAAACTCGCATAAAAATAGTTCGTTCGAAAGAGCATCGTTTCATTTGCTCTTATAAATTTAATTAAGATAAAAATTTATATAAATGATAAAATAAAATTATGACATACTATTTAAATAAACTATTGACGTGCTTAGTTTTGATACTTTCTAATAAAAAATCTAAATTTAAATATATAAAAATGATCATATTCAATGAAATAACAAACTAGTGTAATTGTTTCGACTATTTAAAATAAATAATTATATAATCATCATTTAAAGAAAATAACAATCTAGTATAATTGTTTCAACTATTTAAGATAAATAAACATATAACATTAGTTTTTATTTTATATTTATATGAATTTTTTTTTAAAAAATAATAACATTATTATTATTTTTAAAAATAAACAATTTGGGCTTGCATGCCGGTTTGACTCGCTAATAAATGAGCCAAGTCTAAGTTCACACTGGCTCAGCTCCTTTACAGGCTCTATATAACTAAATAAACCAGTAGATATACCAAAAATACTGCATGCATACATGAAAACAACAGCAAGTTCTTTACATTCATTTATATGCCTTTCAATAGTCAACACCAGCGAAATTCAGCAATTAATAAATACACCCACATAAGTTATTACTTATTAACTGCATTTTATGTAAGTTTATAAATTTTACCTAGAATATAATCTAACACACAAGCAAATTTATATATGTATGTATAGGTATATATATGAGCTAGCTAGCCAAATGAAGAGCTTCTTCCTTGTGGAGACATATTAGAATTACTGTTAGTAGAGATGGTGGCCCTCATGTTATCCATTGAACTATTTGATGACAAAGGTGGTCTTCTTGGAGATGTTCTTTCTAACTTCTTGTTATGATCCACCGGCCCTAAACCGAGGTGATGATGATGAATGTGATCAACATTGTGACTACTTGCTAGCGTTAGTGGCGTTGTTTCGAATATATGGTTGGGGACAGTTGGATCAAGATCACATCCACCTCCTTCAGAACTGTTGCTAGATAGTACCGCGATATGGTGATGCTCTTGTTGTTGGTTTTGATCATCTTGGAGGTGGAGTTCATCATCTGACCACATTAAGGGGCTCTTTCGGGCCGCACCTGTACCTGTGCTATATCATATCACATTCATCATGAGTTAAAACTTTATCAAAATGTAACAAGCATATAAACAGTTTTCATAAGCAATCCCAAGCAAAAATCATGAATTTTTAGGATTTGTAGGTGATCTAGAGAAAAAATATAATAGCCTGTTTTGGTTTCCAGAGACGTAGCTACCCTAGTAGCGAACTACAAAAGAATCTGAGACTGAATGTTTGAAATCATCAGGTGGCAAGTGAAATCGTTTGCCACCTGAACATATGATGTCAGATTTTCTAGAGTTCGCTACTAGGCTAGCGAACTCACTACAAACCAAAAGACTTTCATAAATCTTTAAGAAACTATTATATATGTATTCTCTCTAGACGCCTAGAAATCCATAATCAGTGATGAAAAAGATCACCACCTGCTGCTGCAACGGCTGGCGGCGATGGTGACTGAGAAGTGCCATAAAGGTTAAGGTCTTGAAAGGATGGGAAGTTATTAAGAGACCCAAAGTCCTTAATAGTCGGTTGCACCGGATCACTAGGGAAGAGCATGACGCTTCCTCGATGGCCCGATGGTGCTTGTTCAAGATGGCTAGTGCTGCTGGTGCTTGAACTTATGTTCATATTCATGTTCATCCCAATCCCTGCAGCAGTGTTACCAACCATTTTATTGCCATTATTATTGTAACCTGCAGCTGCAGCCATGCTTTGGTCTCCAGCTAGGGTTTGACATGCTTTCTCAAGTATTGTCTGCATGTACTTTCCTTGTGCCTCTATCCTTAACTGCAGATGCCGTTGTACCTGAAAGTACAACAGCATCAGTAATTTAGTGTTCTGTAATGAACCTCGTAGTATATATTTATATATTATATATTAGCTGGTAAAGTACCTCTAATTGTTCATGAAGTCTTCTTTGAACCTCAATCTGCATCCTGATTACAAGAGTAATATGACATCAATTATACTGCTAAAAGAATATAGATCAAGTTGTAACCTATACACATATAGCGCGATTACTTACTCGTTCATACTCCGGCCCATCATTCCAGAAGAGGATGCACCACTGTTTCTTTGAAGTTCTAGTGTTGATGCTGCGATAAATACTCCGAATATAAGGCAATTTGAACATGTATCACAAAAGTATCAACGGTTGATTTGTTTTTATTATGATTCAAACACAGATATGATTGCATAAACTCACCTCTTTCGCTGTCTTTCATCGAGTGATCATTATATTCTTTGTGAGGTTGCTTTCCCAACCTGAATTTCTATTCAAAACAAGATTGAAATCAAGAAAAAGATAGTACATAGAAACCCTTAAATTATCTATGCATATATGATACAAAAGGTGAAAACTTGATGCAGAAATCTTGAGATACATACCTGAAGATGACTCTTGAGATGGTATAGTGTGAGCCCCTTTACACCCATGACTCTCATGATAGTCTTTGGTGTTGCCTCTACAAATTTACAAACACAAACACACATATTCAAGATCAACATCAATTAACAATCATGAAGACAATATATATGTATATATGATACCAAAGTAATAAAAAACGGTTGCTAGCTTACTGTCAGGTCCTCCAAGCTGCGCGACAGCATCGACAAAGCGCTCATGGAGCTCAACGGTCCACCTGAGCCGCGGTTTGGGGTCTGTGGTGAGCACCAGACCCGAGTCACCTTGTATGGTGCCACCACCAGTGGTGCTATGGCTATTACCACCAACTCCACACATGTTGGATCTTTCATGATGATGGTGGTGATTATGATGAAGTGAATTCATAGCAGTTGTGGAACCTGCAGCTGCTTTCTTTGAATGGAACATTCTTTTCTTTGTTTCTTTGTTAATGTGTGTGTGTGAGTGTGTGTGGTTGTGTGAGGGAGATTCAAGAAGAACAAATGCGATATGCAAATAGGGGAAGAGGAATACGGTTCGTCTTTTAAAGATGGGAAACCCTTTTTGGGGGTTAAATTATTATTAGATTGTATGAAATTAGCCTCAAGAAGAAGCTAACTTTGTTACTATTTTACATTAGTTTAAATTGTAGAACGAATAACTACCACTGTTTACATTGTTTTAACATAAAAAAAGGGGAAATAAAGAATAAGAATAAAAAGGAGAGAATCTTTGTTTGTATGTGTACATACATACACCACATAGGATCCGGATTAAACTAACTTCTTTTCAAAATAGAGTTTGGTTTTAATAGAATAAAAGCTAATGTGATACGGCGTATTTACGTACCTTGTTAACAACTATACATCCATAGGTGATGAAAGCGGTAACATTTGGTTGTGGTGACGCACGTAAGCTACAACGTAAAATCAACGTGGTTAAGTGCTTAACGAGAAGCATGTGAAATTGAGTGATCCAGTTATATGAAATTGAATCGGAGGATAAAAAAACAAATCGAAAGTAATAAAAAATTTTCGTGGTTGTAAAAATGATCGTTACGAAACACAAATTCGAGTTTAAAAATTGTATAAGTAAAAGATAATTAAAAGCAATTATTTAGTTAAATCATTGAAAATAGTTATAAAAATTAAATAATCCAATAAATGATTTTTATTGATTTTGGTTGGTTTCTTGCGAGTTCCTACAATTCTTATAATATTTTACAAAGTTTTATTTGACTCGTCCCCTAAATACATATACATGCATGTACATATATGAAAGATTAGATATTAGATGAGAACTATTTTTTTGAGAAACCTAAGAAGTTTTTTGACACATGTTTACATACATGTAAATAAAGTAACTATTTACATACATGTAAATAAAGTAACTATTTACACATGTTTAAACTTATGTAAAAAAGAAATCTCATAGTTTTATGAAATTAAAGGTTATCATTTTTATTAAATCTATAAGAAATATTTTACACATTGGTATAAAAGAATTCTAATAGTTCTTACAAAAAATAACAGAACTTTTGAGTTAATTCTATCCAACACACATAAAATATTTCAAAAACTTCAAGAGCTCACAAGAACCGATAAAAAATATTATTTTATCTAGATACCTATAATCGTTATTAAAATACAATATCGTTAAATGAATTTATATGTATTTATTTACATGCTTAAACTTACATATTTGTAAAATTTTAGAATATGAATACATATAAAATAACACTTCTAAACTTATTGAATATTGTTATATTTTAATAATAATGTTAGTATTGTAGTTAAAATAAGGATTTCAACTATTTTTCATGAGTTCTTGGAATTCTCGTAAGAAATTAAAGAGATTAAGTTCTCTGGAATGAAATTGTGAGGCGGAGAGTGGTTTCAAATATGTATTTCCTTAAAAAATTTGAAACACTACCTAAATGTGAAAATCATGTTAAACACATGAATACGAACACAACAAGAATATTTATGGTTTAACACTAAAACAACTTGTTTGACCTTTCTTATTGTATTTATAGTTATTTTACATAATGATTTTTCAAAGTTAAAACTTCACAAACAATAATACACATGCCTATGAAACAAGTGCATTTAAATTATAAATGCGTATTTTGGTATAAAAGACGAAACTAGGTTAACCTATGTTATTGAGTACATTTATTTTAAAAGAATCTAGAAGTACATTGGTTAAATAGGTTAATTGATGAATTCACTAGATCCAAACACAACCCGTTTAACTAACTATTTTTGTAAGTTCAGCACAAGTAAAATTGATTTGAACCCACTTTTAGAAAATTAAAACGGTGAATATTTGTTGAATTTAGGCCACTCATATTAGAAATTCACACTCGTATAATAAAACGTAGATTCCTTTGTTTATTATTCATATTCTATATTAAAGGGTTGTACGAAATTTATGTTTATCCAGATTAAAAAACTAATATGCATATTCAAATATAGTTTATGCGTCTTCATATATTCTTGTAATACGGTTGTAAACAAAGTCTGAGAATTTGAATGTCTTAGGTTTTGTAACCTCAAATTAGCACCCTTCATCTCTTATGGAGTAGGGCAGATAAGCCAAACTACACAACTCATGCCATTTTCTTTATTCTGTTTATGTTATTTTTAATTAGCTATATATGGTTGAGTTGATTTCTTGTTCACATGAAATTAACTGATATTCTCAAATGTGCTAAAGTTCACCTACAGATCATTGTAGATGTTGGTGAGGTTTTGAAGCGCTATTTTTCTTGAATTTTGGAAACTTAACGTGCACCGAATCCTAGGCGATTCAACACAGACACATGCAAAGAGAAAAGATGAAAAGCAGATGAGGATTGAAGAAGAAGAAGGAGAATTTGTAGATAGAAATAGTGGAAACTATGTTTGTTGTATATGGAAAAGAAAGCAGTAAAGAACAAGATATTATGGAAGTTAGTAACTTTAAGGATATGTGGCTCTTAACTTTGAGTACTGAAAACATGATGATAATTGAATGCATATTTAAAGTGATATGTGGTGTGAGGGGACCTGATTAAAGTTTTTTTTTTATTTTTATTTTGTTAAGGGTACGTTGGAGAGATCGAGGTAGTCTTCAATTCAATCCATTTATACTTTCTTCTTTTAAATTCTTTCTATTTATATACTTTTGTAGAATACAAGATTGTCCACCTGACATCCATGCATGCAGATGCTAGCTACCTATATAGTTAGCTTTCCCATATATAATATTTCTGTATTGATTTAATTTGATTATTATTAAACTCTACTTCTTGATATAACAGATCTAAAGAAGAATGATAAAGTAGGTATATATGTAGTTTTTCTGATAGTTGATAATTTGAAAAAAAATAATGATTTTCTTTGTGTCTTTTTAAAATTATTTTGGTTTCAGGATCTTCTACCATTTGAAATAGCGAAGGCGAGTTACATGATAACGGGTTGTGGCAGGTTGGTGTGCTAACTTGGTACTAGATCTGTTTGTCACGTGAGCCACACCGATATGCTATGTCAAATAACGGAACACTTAAAAGGAAAAAAATGGTTTTAAAAAGACACTAAAAACCAAAATGGTTTTTAAAAGACACTAAAAACCGGCTATCAAATTTTACAAATTAACACAATTTATGAAAAAAATTACTTTGGTAATATGCTTTGAAAGAGTCGGTGAATATGTGTACATATATAGATCACTCACATTAGATTGACTTAATTGTTTAAATACCACCGTGAACAAACTAAACTGAATCGAACTCAACTTTATTCATGTTTGTATGTTAGAATTGAATTTGTTCACTAACAAAAACAGAATGAAGATTTTTGTTTTTGTTTGTTTATTAAAGAATTGAATTTGTTCACAAACACATAACCAAACAAAGATTCTTATTCATGTCCGTTCATTAAAGAATTGAACTTGTTCATTAACGGTTCAAACACAAATAACTAAACAATTCATGAAAGCAAATGGACGTAGTTCATTAACGGTTCAAACACAAATAACTAAACAATTCATGAAAGCAAATGGACGTATACTATTTCAAATATTTTAATATTCTTAATTACAAACTTAAATATAATTACCTTAAATAAATATAAAATTAAACACTTGACATAATAATCATATACATAACCATGAGGGAACATGAACAAACGTAAATAAACTAACATAAGCAAATATATTATCGAACTTTCACGAATGAACTAAATGAACCAGACCTGTGCTCATGTTCATTCATTTATTAAATGATTTAGTGAACATAAATGAAATTTCTGTCGAATAGTTCATGAACAGTACAGTTAGTTTACAGCCTTACATGCACATGATTTTGTTTAATGGGCATTTAGCGTATTCAAATCGCTTACGTAACGTATATAAATCATCCTGGAAATTGCATTTCATTTTGTCATGAATACGTATACACATATAATTCCCATGCAATCTCAAAGGAAAACACACGCATAGCATGCAACCAGAAGAAGATAGATAAAATATTCTATATGTATATATATGTATATGTGTGTGTATATATTGTATAGTAGGTAGCTAGGTAAAGGTACGCAGCCTAACAAGTTAAGTGAGGTTAAAAAATCGAAAGCATCTAAATTGTAAAAGAAAGATGGAATGGATGCCTCAAACCCCATCGGAATAAATGCTTTCTTCTTTCACAATCAAAAGAAGATTCGCATTCTTCTTCTTCCTCCTTTATTTTTCTTATTGTTATCATTTTTTTAACTTTATTTTTAATTTGTAGATTTAAACATGTTATCCTATTTCATGAACAAATGTGATTAATTATTATGTTACCACTTATTTCATGAACAAACAAGCTAGATGGAAAATTAAACTAGACAAATTCGAGATGAAATTCTATCATAAGGGGTGAAAACCATTGTTTAATTTGCTGGTATATATGTTCACTAGCTTTAGTAACCTGTGTAATATACGGGTTGAATAAACAAAATATTAATATAATAAGATTTATTAATTATAAAATGATAAATATATATGACTGAAATTACGTATGTGAAATTACTAACTATGAAAACAATGATATCAACTTGTAAAATTTTGTTTTTAAATTCTTTTCCAAAAAAATAAAAATTTTGTTCTAAAACAAACCGTATAAAAATGTAATTTTTAAAATTTTTCTTAGTGTAACTCCCAAATTAATTGTTTTTTGTTTTACAAAATTGAATTTTTAAAAATACCAATTTTTAAAATATTTCGTATTTTTGAAAAGTATTATGCTTCAAAAAAGTTTTTTATTTTATAAAAAATGTTTATTTAGAAATATCATTAATAAATAGATCTCTTTTTTAATTTAGAGTAAATTACATGGATGGTCCTCGTGGTTATATTAAAATTTTATATTTAGTTTCTTAAAGTTTAAAATCTTTGAATATAGTCCCTAAAATTTCTTTCTCTTTTATATATGGTCCATAGGTCTGTTAGTCAACCATTATCGATGTTAAATATTGTAAAAATTAACATTTTACTTGCATTAACCATCTGTTTAATTCACCTTTTAAAATATAGTATTATTT
>BJCM01067996.1:0-10699 GCA_018326385.1 Flaveria bidentis
ATAATAATAATAATAATAATAATAATAATAATAATAATAATAATAATAATAATAATAATAATAATAATAATAATAATAATAATAATATTAATAATATTAATTGATCTTGAAATCTTGATGTTCTTCTACAGTCTTCAATGTCACTGACCCAGAAGGGAACAAGATCACAGATGAAGAAATCTTGGATTACATTCAAAAAGTAAAGATTCTGTTTTTAGATTTTGATTGACAAATGATTTCATCCCAAATGGGAGATTTTGTTATTATGCATCAAGTAGTTGTAGAGTACAAGCTGACATTTTGTGTTCACTTGAGGTTCTTGGCTCTGAAACCAGCTTCACCACATCCATAAAGTCTGTTGGAGTGACATCATCAATGGACCGAACCGTAATCGAATTAACCGGAACCGATAGGCCCGGGTTACTATCCGAGGTGTGTGCGGTTCTGACACACTTAAAGTGTAATGTGTTGGATGCTGAGGTTTGGACCCATAACACGCGAGCCGCATTCATAGTCCAAGTGACCGATGACGAGTCGGGGTTAGCGGTTAGCGATGCGGATAGGCTTTCGGTTATAAAGCAAATGCTCAGCAATGTGCTTACAGGCAGTAACAAGGCTCGAGAAGCGAAGACTGTGGTCTCTCATGGTGCGGTCCACACTGCGAGACGCCTGCACCAGATGATGGTTGAGGATCGCGACTACGAAAGAAACAACAGTGCCGATTTAGCCCACACGCATAGGCCCGATGTGAATGTGGTTAATTGGTATGATAAAGATTGTTCCGTGGTCACCATTCGATGCAAAGATAGACCGAAACTGCTGTTTGACATGATTTGCACCTTAACCGATTTGGAATACGTTGTTTTTCATGGGCATGTAGACGCCCAAGGACCTAACGCCTATCAGGTTCCTTAACTTTTCCTAGGTTTGTTTTCACTTTTTCCGTTAATCGGGTGTGTGATGTGATATTCATATTTTATATTTACAGGAATACTGCATTCGTCATATAGACGGTTCGCCTGTGAAATCAGACGCCGAGAGGCAAAGAGTGATCCAGTGTATCGAAGCAGCCATCGAAAGAAGAGTATCCGAGGTAGGACAACGGAAAATACTTAAAATAATAATATTTGTACGCGGTTAATATTTCTGCATCTAACTCATGGTTAATTGTTTTTTGTGTAGGGTTTGAAGTTAGAGCTATGCACAACGGATAGGATCGGGCTTCTATCCGATGTGACTCGTATCTTTCGTGAAAATAGCCTCCAGGTGACGAGAGCCGAGGTGGCAACTCGCGGTGGCAAAGCTGTAAATACATTCTATGTCCGTGATGCCTCGGGGTATCCGGTTGACTCCAAGATCATTGATTCCATTAGGAAAGAAATCGGGCAAACGATTCTTAAAGTGAAAGTAAACCCTCAAGATTCGAATCATAGCCCTCAAGAATCTCCCACTAGGTTTCTCTTTGGTGGTCTGTTCAAGTCGAAATCTTTTTGCAACTTTCGTCTTATTAGATCTTACTCTTGAGCGCGTAGGCTCATGAATCGTGACACGCTTATTAGTGTCACCGTCTAGAGTTACAACACACAGAGGCGCCTGTATATTCATCGTTAGTTTTCTTTTCTGTGATTCAACATGACGTTGTATCATGGAAGCGCTGTTGAATCCCTCTAACGTTAGTATGTATCGTTTGTAAATATTAAGATTCGACGTTACAACTTAATGATTATTACGTTTTTCTTTTCCACAATGCTGTATTGTTGTTTAATCATCTTTCTAGGTGTGGATTGAATCAATCATTCAATGGTACATGTGTTTACATTGCAAGTTTGAATTTTATGGTCTTTCTTTGTCTTTTTCAAAGTCAAAATTGGTCAAAGTGTATGCAAATGCTTGGAAGTTAATTTATGGTTAGATTTGAACCAGCAACATCATTGGCCAACCAGATTGAGACATGCAAAGAGTGGTTGTACTGTACAACATATCAAAGCTGTCAAATCCTAGATTGAGGTGGTTTTAAATTAGGAATTGTTGAAAAGATTTGACCAGAAAATACAAGAATCTTTTGACAAGAAAAGTAGTTTGATTGAATATTCAAAGATGATATCAATGTGCAGCCACTTTGAAAGAAAATGATTCCAAACCTTTCATGGGTTCATACATGCTTTTCTTTAAAATTGCAATTTTTTAATATGTAGAGAAAATAATATGTAGCATATTATGCAACATATCAATAGTTCAAACACAACTTCTCCCTTGTTCCAGACTTTCTTCGAAAATATGTAGCATATTATTTAATATATCAATGGTTTCATACATACTTTTTCTTATAAATAAATATTTTCTTTAAAAATACAATTATTTAATATGTAGCATGTTATTTAATATATCAATACTTTTCTTTAAAAATAAAATGTTATGTATGGCTGAAAGTGTATGAAAGTAATAAGCATTCATTGCTGACTTTTAAATTTAAATTTATTTTCATTATTTTTTTAATTAAAATAACTTTAATTATATTTATTATTATAACGTAATAAGTTATATCATTATATTAATTATATGTAATTTAATTGAGTATGGTGTTTCAATATAGTTTTTTCATTGTAAAACATAATATTTATTAAAAAAAACCTTGGTTCACTATGAGATGCCCATGCGTAACTTTGTAAGATAATTAAGCGTAATTATGTAATATAACTACGCTTAATTATATGTATAATGATGTGTAATTAAAAGTGTATTATGTGTTGTATACATGTGCATTAGCTATATATGTTTGCTAATATCATGTGTAATTTTGACGTAAATTTATATTGACTTATATGCCACTCTTCAAAGGACATGTGTCATCTTGGTCGATTCCTACATACTTTTCGCACGCTAAAACCATTTTGGACGATAACCCTCCTGTATAAATTTATTTAAGTTATCTAGTTTATTCTTCTACCTCTAAAATCAATAATATTGACAAAGACTGCAATGTTTTAAATTTAAACCAAAATAGTTAAGCTACTAAGTTCTGTTAAATATAAATAAGAGTTTATCAGATTTAGTTTATTTACATTTGATTATAAACTAATTAACTAAATAAGTTTACAAATTTTATTGTGGGCTAACAAATACGAAACAAAATGGATCGGGCCATAGCGCCATGTTTTTTTTCTCTGTATTGGGTTACACAGGCAGCAGTTGGGCTAAAGGTTGAGATAGACCCAATTTTTATGAAGAAGAATAATAATTGGTTGGGCTTACAACGTATCCTTTTGATTTAAACGGATCAAACACAACACGTTAATCTAAATGCATCATTTTCTTAAACACTAGTACGGGTATGTTTAATAATTGGTTACACTACACGTTTAACACGATTGAAGGTGACTAGATCAATGGCACAAATGACATGAGATCACATGTATCACATAAATAAATATAAATTAGCTTAATTACACTAATCACCCCACACGTATAACGCAACTCACTAAACATGATAAAATATAATAAGAAACAACTAACACTGTAAAGTGTAAACCGAAACTTAATATATATAAAAGTGCAAACCGTACAATAAATGGGTGTGTCGTGCTAGCCTATTAACCAATCTAGCACGATAAGTAAAACGTATTCATGCATACAATAAGTAAAACATATTCATGCATGCAATAAACACGTTAAGTGGATTGAATGATGCATTTTAATTGTGTCTCTAACGCGTCCATCCTTTTATCACCCAAACATGTTTACCCAAACGCTCATTGTTTAGCTTCATGTTGAGTAACGTCGTTTCATAATTGTCAACCCTATAGAAAGTTACTAGCCACGTAAGGGTGTTTGGTCTTGTTCAAATGACTTTTACATACATCATTGGTCGAGTCACTATGTTAAACAACCATGAACCATCCAACTTTCAAATCGTTGAGAGGATCATTAATCGAAACCAAACTGTGAACCAGGCCGTATCAAACATTCCGCTCGATAGGTTTCAACGATTCATCAACAACATGTTCTCGTTTGCGTGCATCATTCCGGCTGAAACATTACTACATTTAGGCAAATGCTAAGTTCAACAAGTATGTTGTGTATATATGAATTGAATAGCATTTGATTGTCTATTTCATTTCAGAATGATTAAATCACAAAGCACCAGTGGTCTAGTGGTAGAATAGTACCCTGCCACATTACAGACCCGGGTTCGATTCCCGGCTGGTGCACTTGAGTTAATGCAGTGAAGAAAAACACGCCTCATGTGATGTTGGGTCATCACAACCTTCGATCATTCGATTATATAGGCATTCTGAGCATTTATTTAAGTTTTTGTTTTTCACATTATGAGGAATGTTCATGTTAAGTAAATTTAATGAATACCTTACTAATAATGGATACAAATAATTATATATGAACAAGTTAAGATGTGTATAAAATGAAGATGTTGCGAATATGATATCAATAATTAGAGTATGTTTAATCAACGAAATGTGTATAAAACCTTAAATGAGTTATGACTTAGGATGAACAAATAAGTAAAGGGTTTATAGGAAGAAGCACAGACAACTTTTATGGTTTTTACTCCCAATCTATGCATGCGGGGTGCAAATTTGGTTTGAATTATGTGAAAATATCGAATTTGTTTGTGCCTACGACCTCCGAAGACATATTGTAGACCGAAACTCTTGCACGTTTAATTAAGCACAAACACTCTTTTTTTTTCCTCATGCAAATCATTAGATCCAAAAATTTGAATACATTAAAGCGTGTAGTTTGAATGCCGATTTTACTAAAATCAGCCTATGTGATATTGTATTTCAGACTTGTGAGTTATTAAGCAGTACAACTACTATGAGAAACCATTAAAAAAAGTCATTAATTTTTTTCTTTGAAGAAAAATGTGTTTATCATATTATATTAGTCAAATATGAGTCTTGTTGTAGGTTGATTTCTGTTGCTTACTTTTCATTATATGTATGGAGTAATCATTATAAAATAATAATGGTTTTAGATACTTTTTATTTGTTTAAGTAAGCAATTTCTTTTTTAAGAATGTCACTATTGAAAACATTTTCATTAATTCAAACTTACTTTTACTTTTTGTAGTACATGTCATATCTATCCATTACGTTGTTTACTTTTGTGGATTTCGGCTAGATTTTAGGGATATTGAATGGACTTCTACTACTTTTAATTATTAATGATTAAATACAATATTTTTCCTTACACATGAGATGATGTTTACAACTTATGTTGTATGTAAGGTTGTAATTATGTTGATCCTGTGATGACTAATGCTCTAAGTTTGACTTGGTTAAGTTTGAGAATGACATCGTTTATTAAGTTTATCAAAATGACATTATCGGTCACTTAAGTTATGGGAGTTATTCGATGAAAATACCATAACTACAATTAAGATTAGTTTTATTTTAGATGTCTAAGATTAAAATACAAGGGACACCGATGAATTTTCTCTCTAAGGTGGGAGGGAGTCGACCCTTTTTTCTTAGTTTTCTTTGGATGACGTATCAATGTCAAAATGGTTTTGTTTTTGTTTTTATTTTTATTTTGTTTTTATTTTTATTTTCTCCAATGTTTCTTTGATTTTTCCTGTGTTAAAGGGTGCAATGTTAGTTTTCCTTGATTTATCCCAACATATTTCACACTTTCTAGTGCACAACTTAAACCAGTGAGTACTGAAAAATATTCTTTGATCCAGAGTTTTTTGGTCATTGGACCCACGGGTGCTGTTCCCATCCGGGGAAACAAAACCACCAATGGCCACATCATATTCCAAGTGGTTTCCTCGTATTCATTTCGTCTTCTCTAAGACATTCCATCGATCACCATGCATCATAACCGGAATGAATATTAATCATCTTGGTATTGTTATTTTCATTTAAGGTTTTGATACCAACGAGTAATTTCTATTAGTTTATGTCTAATATTGTTTTTATGTTTGAAGTAACATGTTTCGAGTTTTGTCTTAATATTTAATTTTCAAAATATAATCAACATGTCACACTGTTTAGTGTTGGGGTTATATCGACTTAAAGTCGTTTACATGAAGAGCCTAAATGATCTAAGCTCAACTCAAACTTGTTTATATTTCATCAACATCATATGCTTACCAAAATAACTACAACAGATCAATTGATTGATAAGAAAAATAACACATAGCACGCTAGACGTGACTTATGAGCCTATTCAGCGATTTTGTGAGCGAAGTTGACATGCCAATTAGCCCGCCTTTCTCTAAGGATCAAGGAAGGGTGTTGTTGCATCAATATGGAAGAGAGTGTATCAATGGACTAGCATTGTTGTGTACATTTGTTTATTAAGTATATGCGTGTGGCAGATGACTGAAGGTGGGGAAGGGTTATGAGCCGTGCTAGTGTTTACAACCAGCACCATCTACAACTAAAGGTGACTTTTCAAACGAAGTTTAAACTATTTGAACAACCTTAATTTTAACAAGAAGGTTTATACCAGGTCGTCGATTCAGTGGAATTATGAAAAAAGAAAGTACCCAAATATGAAAATTTTAAAATTCAATCTTAACCTAAATGACTCAAAACTAGACCAAATGTAAGCTTTACTCAATTCGTTTACAAACCAAGTCGAACCAATTCCAACTCATTTACAACCGAGTCAATTTCAAACAATTTTTTCTTGAGGCTTTTCAAACAAGTTTCAAGTTATTAAACAATCATATTTATACAACAATATTACCATTTTATTATCAACCGTGTTTTACATTTTTTTAACCGGTAAACACATATTCTCAAACCCGAGATCTCACATACACTCAAGATGATTTAAACACGTATACTTATTCATATGCTTTAAAAACACTAAAATCACACACCGCTCCACACACAACATTTGAAATATCTTCACAGTTTTAAAGAAGTATTCAATTTCATATCTACACAGAGAGATCATCGGTCTCACAGTTGATACATGTTACATACACATACAGAGAAACCCTAGAAGATTAAAGCTTTTGATCTATACACCATTGATGTGTGATTGAGTACAGATCCAACAGACGGAGGAGTTCACCGTCGACGGTGGTGCAGTAAGAACGATCGATACAACGGAGACGATGAATACGTTCAACAATGGCGAAAACATCGCCGGAAATGTACGGACTCCGGTGGCCGAGACGACGACGTTTAATGCGTCGGGATCTTTCAAGGAAGGAGTGAGGGTTTCAGGTACTGGTAGTCGTAGGAGAGCTCCGGTGAGACCTAGCATAGATGCTGATGAGTTTATGAATCTGCTGCACGGGTCGGATCCGGTGAAGCTCGAGCTTAATCGGTTGGAGAATGAAGTTAGAGGTGAGTAATGCGGATTGATTTGATGGATTGATTGAGTGATGTTTGTAGTTTGGGAGTTTGATTGATTGTTGTTGGTGGATTTGGTTGCAGATAAGGATCGGGAATTGGAGGATGCGCAAGCGGAGATCAAGGCGCTTAGGTTGTCGGAAAGATCGAGGGAGAAAGCTGTTGAAGAGGTTATACATTTTTGAATCTTGAACTTGTGTTTTGATGTGAATTATGATATTATTTTGACTATGTTGGACATTTTGTGAAGTTTTTTTAAGTTAAGGACTTAAGGTCCTTGAGGTTTTGAATTTGAATGCTGATTTGATATACTATAGAGAACTCTCTATCAAACACTTATAGCCTGCTAATATATCATTGTGATTTAGCCTGGATGATGGGAATGGACTGTTTGTTTATCTGTAATCCCTCTAAACTACTGTGTTGTGTAGAATTATAGTAAAGATGGAACTTGAATTCTTTCAAATGTAATTGATTCCTATATGATTTGAACTTCTGGATCCTTTGTGTTTGTGATTAATTAGTCTGTAAACGTTTGAAGTGTGTGGCTAATCGAATAATGAATGTTTGCAAGGGGACTGGAGCACGGTACCATGAGTTTGAAGATCTTGTTAAAGCGATTTGATTTGGAAATATTATTTAAGATACACATGTTTTTTATGTTAATGTTGTATCTCAACTAGAAGTACGCAAAGTCATTATCGGTCATTCTCAACATTTTTAATTGGATCTGTTAGTTAGTCAGACAGAGAAAATTCTCTTGTCATGTTTGCTTATCTATTTTTGTGTTAGTTTTCTAATTTATATAAAGGTTATGAATTCATTATGGAAAATTGATAATGCATTTTCTTATCTGAGTTCGTGGTGTCATTTGATAGATTCACACACGTTGCTTATAAGCCACCTATTCTTTTTACAGTTATATTTTTTTTTCTATGGCGAGTTGGCGACATTATCTTGTCGTTATATATGTTTATTATACATGGTGTGGAGTTATTTTGTTCCGTGTAGATTGTAGCTCATATATTACACCCATTTATTTGATTTCCAATTTTGTTGTATATTCCCTTTAGCCTTCTTATCTCTTGCATGTTTTCTTAAAGTCATATCTGTAGTTGGGGTCAACTTTGACATGATTTTCTACTATTTTTTTGTGTATGCCATAGTTGACTGAAGAATTATCAAAGGTAGACGAGAAGCTGAAATTGATGGAGTCTCTTCTAGAAAGCAAAGTATATATCAAATCGCCTTTATCCTCTACTGTTTCTACATTAATTTCATCATATCATCATATGGTAGCCTGACAGGATATCTTCTTCTGGTTGTGTAGAATCTTGAGATCAAGAAAATTATCGATGAGAAAAAAGCATCTATGGCAGCTCAATTTGCAGCAGAAGCCACTCTTAGAAGAGTTCATGCTGAGCAAAAAGACGATGATATGCCACCAATTGAAGCCATCCTTGCACCATTGGAGGCTGAGCTCAAGCTAACTCGACAAGAGGTGTGATTTCTTTCTTTTCTCAAGATATTTGGTGGAGTTTGCTAATGGAAAGGGATGGGGAAATGGTTGGATTAGGTGGGCTGGGTAACAAGCCGAAATGAATCTTTTTGGTATGGGCTGAATGAGGTTAGGGTGGAATGGCGGATTGACCAGAAACACTGTTTGTCCTTTTTTATTAATATGTGGTTTGTTAAATATGATCACAAAAAATATATTGTTTGGATAATGGTTAACTTTTTTCCAAAATGAGGTAGGATGTACATGCGTAAAAATATACTTTACGTGGTGTTTGACCCATTAGACTCACGTTTCCTTTTTAGCTAGTATTTTTGTTTTTATTCATTTGATCGGTTAGAGGCAAAACAAAAACCAGAGTCGACCAGACTATAAGTAAATGCGTTGAAATCACCACCTCTATAATGAGATGGAATATATGATTCTGGTGATCGTAATGAATTATACATTTCATGCTGCAATTTTGGGTTTCAGATTTCAAAGCTACAGGATGACAACAAAGCATTAGATAGATTGACCAAGTCAAAGGAGGCTGCTTTAATTGATGCAGAGAGGACTGTTCAGGTTGCTTTGGCAAAGGCTTCTATGGTAGATGATCTTCAGAACAAGAACCAGGAGTTGATTAAACAGATAGAAATTTGCCAGGTACGGTATGGTGTTTTTAATTTGTCGTGTTAAGTTCTTTAAAAAATATTATCCATCCATTAAGTGGTATTTGTTTTTTAGGAGGAAAATAAAATTATGGATAAAATGCATCGCCAAAAGGTTGCTGAGGTGGAAAAGCTTACACAATCTGTACGTGAGCTTGAAGAAGCTGTTCTTGCTGGTGGTGCTGCTGCCAATGCAGTGAGGGATTACCAACGGAAAGTTCAAGAGATGAATGTAAACCAATTACATTTCTATTTTTGTAGTTGACTGATGTTACATTTCCTTATTAATTATTTGTATTTTACCACAGGAGGAGAGAAAAACTCTTGATAGAGAGCTAGCTCGTGCTAAAGTTACTGCTAATAGAGTGGCAACTGTAGTGGCTAATGAATGGAAAGATGCTAATGACAAAGTGATGCCAGTAAAACAATGGCTTGAGGAAAGAAGGTTCTTGCAGGTATGATGTTCTGGAACCTTCTATTCCTTAAGGTTTTTTATCTCTATTTTTTGACTTGACAATCTCTAGATCTGATTATTTTACTCTTTTGTTAACAGGGTGAGATGCAACAGCTGCGGGATAAGCTAGCTATAACTGAGCGTGCTGCAAGATCTGAAGCACAATTAAAGGTACCTACGTCTTTATAAGTTTATAACTATTTCTTAGAGGTTGCAAAATGGGCACGTTGGTAATGTATCAAACAAAAAAGGAACATTATTAATAAGGGTTGAAATGCCCCTTGGGTTTGGTCCACCGGCCACAAACATATTTTTTTCTCACTTTTATATTCTTGTAAATAATTATTTGTCATTTATGATTAAGAAACAACATCTTTACAGCTAAAAGTAAAATCTTCGAATAAAATGTTTTAGGGGTTGTGTGCATTAGAGATATACTTTTGAGTGATTTTCAACCTGTTGGACCAACCTATTTATCTTCCTATGATGTTTCTTCATTTGGGACATTTGACCAAATCGTCCCAATTAAATGGGTTCAAAACTTGAAATTGCCACCTCTAGCTTCCTTTAACACTATCTATACCTGTTAGACAAATTGGCTCAAAGAACAAAACAGAAAAACATAGAAACTAGAAAATAATGAAGTATTCAGCACATATTTTATTAATAAAGAAAACAGAGAAGAAGAGATTGGGTACATCTTCTTGTTTATTCTACAGCCTATTTATAAAGAAAGAAAAACTGCATA
>BJCM01067997.1:0-20372 GCA_018326385.1 Flaveria bidentis
AAGTGGTTGTGAGTGAATGATATGGTAAATTTACTGTTCAATCTGTATTTTGGGGAATCACTGTTCAAAACCATATAATGGTTTTAATATATTTTAAATGGTTGTGAGTGAAGAAGAGAGAAAAAGTAATGATAAAGTTAAAAATGTGAGAGAAAAAGTAGTGATTTTTAATGTAATTATATGGATAAAGATAAAGAATGAATTGGACCCCCCCGGAAGGAGGCCTTCTTCGCCTTCCACCTAAGCTGCGCAGGAAAGGCCCAAAGCCAATCCCAGGGAACAGTGAAGCTTCATAGGGTCTTTCTGTCCAGGTGCAGGTAGTCCGCATCTTCACAGACATGTCTAACACCGTTTCGAACACAAGCGGTACATTCCAAAAGAACCGGTATTCGTACATCTTTACCCTTGGCCATGAACCTCCTTTGGATTTTTCATTTACTCAACTCTTCCTCTTTCAATCCGAAACATAAAAGAAGAAAGGAAGGAAAAAACAAACTAGAATTTGTAACTTGTTATCCTCTTATGCAAGATTTCACTACAATCAATATACGAAATAAGATAGAAATATTTATAAACTTTCAAATCACAGTATAACATTTCATATAAGTATCTTGTATAATATTTTTTTTCTAGAAATTGAATACATAGAAATTTCATATTCATTTAATGAAAGACTTAAAGAGGAAACTAATAGAAAAAGGAGGGAAATGTATTGAATAATAACAAGATTAGATTAAACACCAAAAATTTATAATTAAAGACGTTGATGTTGTGGATGATAAATTATTCAATTTCCTAAAAACTATGTGGACTCAATGGATCTCATTCAACCAAATTACTTTCTCTCTCTAAACATCAACTTCTAGAGAGAGAAAGAGAGAATTACAATGTGTCCTTTACGCATTATTCTCATCTTTCTGTCGGCGACTCTCGCCGGATTCTTCGTCCTTCGCAACTTCAAATCTCATTCCGATTCATCAAACGCCGTCGATAACGCCACCACTGCCGCCACCACATCACCACCGTCCTCCGCCGCTACCTCCGGTGAACAATCATCGCATAAGGTAGGGTTTTCGTGTGTAAATTGTAGGATGAATGAACACTGATGATGAATATGGGGAAATGTGTGATGTTTATGTGTTGAATTGCAGATTTATGGTGCTTTTGTGAACGGATTTTGGACGTGTGTTGATATGGCGAGTGGACGGTATCTGTGGAGGAACCTGGTTTCGGTGTCTAAAAAGTCGGATTGATCTTCTGATTTTGTGAGTTTTGGTTTCTGTTTCGGTACTGATTAGCGGATTGATTTGCTCTCATGTGGCTTGGTTATAATTGTTGTTCAATTGGGGGAAAACTTCATCATCAATTCATCATTGACTTGATGATTGTTGATTGTTATTATTGGAAACATAGAATCATTACTGTGGTCTGTAGTATAGGCATTTAAGAACTATGAGATTGATTTACAGTTGTTAAGTATGTTTTGTAGTTCTAAATTGTTCTGATTTTGGCATTAGTTATGTTAATCTCCTGACTGTTTTAACAAAATAAGAGTGGATATGGTGGAGGATCCTTGCATCTACGCTTACAAAGTTGTTATGAACATGATGATTGATGAGTAGTGTTCTTAGACATATTCTTACTTGGGTGAGTACAATAAAAGATCTATCATACTTTGTTTATTTTGTGCTAAAAGTCCTCCAACCCAATTTTGGTATGTTAAAACTATTTCAACTTGTTTAAAATGTATGTGTTTGTGAAATTAACAATATGCATCGGCTACTAGCATGCATGCGAAAATTCAAGATCGGGCAATTGTCATTTCTCACTAGGTAGAATATTAGCGGGAGTTGAAGACCGACTATGTGGAGGCTATGTGGATGGTTTTAATTGTTGATGTGTATGTCATGTGGACTCTATTGTTGATTGCTTTATATACAAATTTGTACCATATGGATAAGAAAAGCATCCATGTCAGCATTTTGTTCATTTGAAACACACAAGTCAATATTTTGATCTTTTTCACGGTACATGTATTTTCGACAAGTTTAGGAACTTTAATATGTCAAATTTAGGTTGAGGTATAAGAAAGTATGTTGGTTTTTTTATGCTAGTCCTTGTTGAACTCAATGATTTTTCTTCTATTCTTCCATTGTAATGAAAAAAAAATCCTTAATATA
The DNA here is from genome assembly GCA_018326385.1 of Flaveria bidentis. Taxonomy (NCBI): domain Eukaryota; kingdom Viridiplantae; phylum Streptophyta; class Magnoliopsida; order Asterales; family Asteraceae; genus Flaveria; species Flaveria bidentis. Next base: position 2,181 of record BJCM01067997.1, read on the forward strand.
TGGGATTAATTTGGCATTTTAGTCTCTATTCTGTGTGCAGTGATCGTGATATATGAATATGGGTGGGTTGAGTAATATACTGTTCCATTCTGCCATCTGATGTAGAAAGCCTTATATGAGCATATAATAATTGTACCAGTAATCTTGTTCAGAACCAGTTAATGATATTCTTTTAGATAGTGAAGTTTTATTTAGCAGAATTGCATTCTTTTCTCGCCTACAACGTGTCGATCAATATAATATCTTTAATAGTAGGATACCTGCTTGCTTTCATATATAAACAAAAGTATAATGATATCCAAATATTTTAAATTTGCAGGTGGAAACTTGGTGTGGATGTGGGCTTCCTTTTGTATATACAGGTTGAAGCAGATATGAATCTTCGGTTTGATAATCTTTTGTCGTATTTTCAACTGATCATCATAACTAGGCTCTATAAAATCAAAATCTTGATTTCTTTCTGTATGTCATGTTCTAGCTTCTTTACTGTTGTTAGTCTTGAAGCTGTAGAATGTAAAACAGTGTTGTTTGGATGCTTAGAGTGTGTTTGTTTGATAGATTTGAGACTGGATTGATTGATCATAATACTTGTTCGTTTGATGGGTCGGGAATAAAAAAAGGATGATATAATCCACTAAGGTTGTGTGTATCATACAGGTTTTAAACGATATTGTTTACTTGTATCATGATCCACCTGGCATGGATGTTTAATAATTTGTTATTTTCCTTTTTGAAATTATGTCTTGAAGCATGAGGTTGCTACTTAGCTACCTGATTATAGGTTCAAGGCATGAGAATCAGCATCCTGCACAAATCATAAGATAAAGTTGCATACATTGGATCGTAAAACAATCCGACCTTTTTATGGACCCTACTACACCAAACATAAGGCAAGGCAAGTACTGCATGTGTTCTATTAGACATTAAATGTTAAACTGTTTAATCTAAGTGAAATATTCATTTTACCATTGTTACTAGAAACCATCCTCCCAATCTTATTCTTTTGGGTGACAATTGACATCAACATATTGGTGTATGTGTATCTTAGAGCCCTAAATATACCTAGTGGCTCTTAATGGCCGAAGGACAAGGATGAGCCCTAAATTTTCTTATACACATCCTTTGTCTTACTCTCTTTGATATTTGAGTTAATTAAATGGATGGTTTTTGTGATAAACTCGTATTGCAGAGTTGGTTTTAACTTTTAACTTTCATGAAATTACATGAGGAGTTTTAGAGCAACCGATAAGATTGTTTTTTTCCGATCTTGAGGTCATGAATTATAACCATGAAAACAACCTCATGCACACAAAAAAAAAAAAAAAAAAACAGAGTAAGACCGTGTACATCAGATCACTTTGCAATCTTGCCCCTCTTTGTACTTTGCGTAAAGCGGAAGCTAAGTCAAACACTTGATACACCATTCACATGTTTGGTTTTTATTGTTCAATCAATCATAACATCGATGGATGGTCATTGAAGTGAGTAAATGCTAAGCTTGGTCCTTACTTTCAAGACCCCAAAATAATGTCTATCCACATTAAAAGTCTATCCATGTTATAGCTAATTGAACACTAATGACCAAACCTATAATTTTTTAAAGGTTATGACCTTATAATATGAATTTACCAAAGAGAACCATCCTAGTAATTAACTATTAACTACTTTATATTTAATAAATATATAATCTCCAAAACCACATGAATGTGTCGGGTGGGGTTGGGCGAATCCATTGTTGGAACCGGGTTGCCGGTTCGACCCGGATAACGAATTATAATCACAAGGAAGTCAACCGTCAAAACCCGCAACGGTCAGATTTTATTTAACGGCACAGAGTGCGAGTGAACATTTGCGAGAGAAAATGGGGAAAAGAAAGGGGCGTAAATCAGAAACCCTAATTTACTCCAATGGTGGTGAAGATGAACACAGAGATCAAAGATCAGAGGATTCAGAAGAAGATGATAAATCAGGGTTCTTTGCTTGCTATTTGTTGACGTCACTCTGCCCTAGATACAAAGGACACACCTACATCGGGTAATCTCATGCTTTTCCTCTGATCTCTACGTTTTGCGTTTTAATTATCATGAAATAGAGTTGTTAATCTTCATCTATGTATGATTTTTAGATAGTTAGGGGTATGTGCGCTTATTTAGGGTTTATATGTGTTAGTGTAACTGAAAGTTCAAACTCTCTGGATTTGATTGTTTGTAGATGAGTAGATCTGTATATTAGAGGTGTTGTTTAGTCTTCTGCTTTTCTTTTTGGTTTTTGAGGTTTTTTTTAAGAGATTGTAAGATGATGAGTTTTCATGGAAAGTTAACATGAAGAATCATACTCTATCAACCGTCAGTTTTTGGCATCAGGCCTCTTAAGTCTCACCTGTCAATAATTTCATCTGTGTCCGCCGAGAGCTCACGCTTTCGTCGTTGGTTCATAGGGTGGAGACTTCCTGGTGATCACTCGTCCTGGAATTTCTTACACCCAAAACTCGTTGGTGGTATTTGAGCCGGGAGATTTTCTTACGACCTAATGTTTCTCATTTGCTTAAGGTGTCACAAAATTAGGGGCTTTGGAAAAATAACTTACCACAAACAATGAAAAAGAATCAATATTTGGAAAGTTTCATGGATTAGCAAGTTATCATTATGAATTAATTTTAAATTAGTGGCATGATGTGTATGTTCTTGGTGCTGGTTTTGTAGGTTTACAGTGAACCCACGGAGGCGAATTAGGCAACATAATGGGGAATTATGCAGTGGTGCATGGAGGACCAAGAAGAAACGTCCATGGGAAATGGTACTCTGCATATATGGTTTCCCAACTAACGTTGCTGCACTTCAGGTATTGCTCGGTGAAATATTCTAAATATGTTACAGCTTTCCAAATATTATGGACTTTGTTTATATATCTTTCTATATCTACGAAAGTTATAGTTTTAAGATTTCTCTGAAATGTTACAATAATTTGGGTCAATTGGTGCAGTTTGAGTGGGCGTGGCAACACCCTGTGGAATCACTAGCTGTTAGAAAGGCGGCTGTGGGTTTTAAGTCTCTTGGCGGGCTTGCAAATAAGATCAAATTGGCTTACACGATGCTCACACTACCGGCCTGGAACAAGTATGTATATTGTGCAGTTTGGTTGTTGCATTGAAATTTATTAATTGTTGATAAAAGATTAGGGTGTGTCAAATATGATTAAAAAGATTATATGCTTCCGATAATTATCTAACATATTTACTGTATGATTTGTTGTTGATCAGCTTGAATTTGAATGTGAACTTCTTTTCAACAAAATACACAAAGCATTATGCTGGGTGTCCTACGTTACCCGGCCACATGAGGGTACACATTCGTTCCATGGATGAACTTCCATGTTATATAGAAGGATATAAAGAAGATGAAGAGGATATGTTCAGGTTTACAAATGGTTTATCTGAAGATGATGAAGAACCCGAAAAATCATCTGAAGATATAACAATTCCAATTCTTTGTTCTACAAATAATCTGAATAACGAAGAAGAAGAACATGCAGTTTCTGTTTCAGATGCTGAAATTTATGAACAACCGTCCTGTACTAATAAGGACCTATGGGATGATGATAAAGAACCTGAAACAGTACCCCCAGTTCCTGTTTTTGCAGATCATCAAAACAACAAAAAAGAATCAATTTGTGTTTCTGATGATGAAAATTATGAACCATCATCCTGCATTAATAAAGATCTTTGGGATGATGATCAAGAACTCGAAACGATGCCAGTTCCTGTTTCTGCAGATCATCAAAACAATGAAAAAGAAGCATTTTGCGTTTCGGATGATGAAACTTTTGAAAAACCATCCTGCAGTAACATACCCAAGTGGTCATTTATGGACTCAGATTGTTATAATATTGTTTCTCCAACAAGTGGAAATGAAAATGGTAAATTGGATTGTGTTGGGGATAAAGATGGATCCAAAAGGAAGAGTTTTGGGTCTAGTGGTGAGGTTGAGGTGGTAGATTTATTTACTCCATCACCTGAGTATAGAATTAGGAAGAAAAGAGGGGTTTCTGTTGTAAGTCCTGAGATCATTGACTTAACTGAATCACCCATATGTGTGTAACTTTCTTCTTATTTTTATCTTTTATGAAGGGATTGATTGTTATAGATACTGTTTTTTTCTTTTTGTTATTTTATAAAGAAAATATTTCATATGTGTTTGTTACTAAAACATGGGGAAATACCATGAAAATAGTCTTTCTTTTTCAGATGTGACCATGTGGTATGCTTCTGTATATTCATGTCAATAGTAATTGTGTCTATAGCTAGATGCACAAAATCATGTTTGTGTATTCACTTTAGTTTGTGTACGAGACCTTATGTGATCGACGTTTTATGCTATGGCCTCTTGTGTATCACATTTTGTTATTGTATTGTGAACACAACACAGGTTTTGTTGATGAAATTCAATATAACATGAGTTTAGTTCTTGTAGGATCAGTTTTCTTCGTGTAGGGATGTTTGTTGAAGATTAAGCTAAGAAAACAAACATCTATGATTAATTTTTAACCTCATAGCACTTTTGAACATGGAGAATACAAAGAGATTATTGTTATGCATAGATTATATTAGTTTAACTTAAAAACTCTTTTAAACATATATCTATCTATTATAATAAAAGAAGGTTTTGAGTTGTCACTTGTCACAATATTAGACCTCCTAAATTTAATTTTTCCACTTCTCTCTCATATTAAATGCTTACATTAACAAATTAAAAAAAGTTTTTTTTATAAATGTAATTTTCTAGAGAAATAATCTTTTGTATAACATATGTATTTTTTTAAAACATCCAACTTTTTTAAAATACAAAATATTTAAAATTAGTGTTTTTAGAAATTAATTTTTTTATGGACCTAAAAATTCAAAATTGAAAGTTATAATAAGAAATTTTTAGAAAATTATATTTTTTAAAACGTTTTGATTTAGAGCAAATTTTTTAAAAATAAATTAAAACAAAAGTTCAAAGAAAATAATGTCATTGTTTTATTATTTTTAGTACTTACTTATACATAATTTCAATCATATCATATTTCAAAATATCATATTACAATTAATAATTTTTCGTTACTAAACTTTAATATTTATTTATTCAACCCGTGTAATACACAGGGAACTAACCTAGTAGAGTATACAAAAAGAGATCCTTGTGATGTATAAGTTGTTGAAAATTTGGATTTTAATAATCCAAACTATTATCTATTGGCTGATAATAATCCATACTATAAATTCGGTTGGTAAGACTTTCAATTTTCGCTTTTATTACCAAAAACAATATTAATTATTTTCAATTTTTTACATTTAATTTGGACTCAATTCTATTCGCAATAATGATTATGAACGAAATGAAGAAACATAAATATGAATCAAGCGTAAAAATGTGAAAATTATATCACATATTGTTGTTGGTAATAAAAGAAAATTTGGGAGTATTGCAAGCCAAATTAATAATATGAATTACTATCAACTAATAGTTAATAATATCTATTATTAAAATTCAATTTGCGTAAGTTGTTTCCTATCATATATTTCGAACTACTTAGCTCTTTTAAACACATAGAAGAAAGATCATTGTTATGTATCAGTTGTTAAATGCCTCTCATGTCTTTGGATCACTAGAGTCACGTATGTTGTAAAGAATATACATTACATGGAAATAAACAAGTGTATGATAGTTTTTTAGTCTTGTACATGGGCCATACACTCTCATGACTACAATGTAAACATGTCTATAAATAGTTTATCAAATCTAATAAATGTACACTCTCGTGATCCACAAACACTAAAAATCTATAATGATGTCATCATTGATCATAATTCTTTCTTGTTTTGTACAAAATTGATTTTGTTGGTGGGTAATAATGAAATTTGCTCGTAAACATACCAACTAGCAAATTCATTGAGATTTTTATCAGCCGTTTAGAGTTGTTTAGGGGCCAAAAATGACGTTCCAATTTTTAGGAGGTGTTTTTAAGATATCTAACTTTTTTTTATATGATGATCTTTTAGATGAGAATTGTCTCCCACTTCAAGCTATCGACTAGCTTAATCATACTATATGATTATATGTATAACCAGGTTGTGATAAATATACTGTATTATATATTGATATTCAACTTGTCATATCAGTAATATTCTTTTACTTTTACGTTAAAAAGCAAAATAAATATTCTCAAGTTGTTGTCACTATTCAGAAAATCTATTGGCCAACCCCGTATAAACATATTCAACTCCTCTTCAATCGAGAGTTTCACTAAAGTTAACTAGAATAAAGGATAACTCGAATTCGTTAGTTTCATAATTTAATATTTATGTATTGATCACTATCAACAACAATCAATAAATTTTGTAGCATAATTAACTTTAACATAAAGAAATATAACTAAGGTTGAAGATAAAACTGAATCAACTAAAAATTGCAACTTTGAACAAATTTAGTTTCATCAAAGCAATATAAAGGGTTTATTCCATAATTATGAAATAGTACAAGTCAAGAAAGTAAAAAAAGTAGTAAGCTTGGATTATGAACTACAACTAAAAATGAAAAGGAGAGAAACAAACAAACATACCCATTGAAATCTCACACAACTACAAATAGTGAGATGATGACAATGAGAACAAAAAGGCTACATCTAGAAAAACAAAAGCTTAGTGAAAACTTTTTTTTTCCGATAAACTTTGTTCCTTAAGAGTGTGAACTTTTGTCTGTGCAATCATGCATCTCTTCTGGTGGCTTCTCCTTGCGTTCGGCCTAAAAGAGAACCGTGTAGGCTGTTAACCACTCCTGCCACACCTAGATGTACGATCACATAGCCTTGTACTTTGGATTTAATCCAAGTCTTCAACGCATTCTGCAAATACATGCCATTGTAATGAAAATCTCGTAGTACTTTTGGAGTAGAATTCTCTCAAACTCATAGAGGATCACACGACTATGTATACGAAAACTTACACACCCGTGTGTTTTCATAGTCAATTTCCATAGTTGCTGGAATTCACACGCTATATCTGTTCCTTTTTAACATTATCTGTATTTGATCTTCGTATTTTCTTTACTTTTTCCTCCAAGTTCTTCATTATCTGTTCCTTTTTAACATTTTGTAGGGGATTAAGGCCTGCAGTTCAAACATAAATCTTTTAATATACTGATAAAAACAACAAAACACAAGATCATTTAGCATAAAAACATGTAAAATTTAGAGCAGATCATATATAAGATGCTAATCTGATTGTTTTGAATGAAATATGATTAAAAATGTTATATAAGTTTTTTAAGTGCAGAGATATTTTGCCGGCTGTTCACTTGTTTTGTTTGTAATTAATTTTAATTTCACACATTAAATCGTTTAGAAGTGAATAAAAACCGAATAGTCCTAAATATTTTTTTTTCACAAATTTGATGTTCCTACACTTGTAAGTTGCAAACATAAAAACATGTGTTTGACCTTTTAATGTGATTATAGATAACTTTTTGTTATGATCACATGATCATTTGAATCTGCATTTATGCGTTCACAAGCAAAGTTGCCTTTTAACTCTACCATTGCAAGGCATCAAACAAAAGTATGGAGACTTTTTCAATATGTGAAACAGAAGATATCCAGCACATTCACATGTGATTCGGTCCCCTCTTCTATTGTTACATGCGATATCAAAAATATAAATAATCACACTTCTAAAATAAATTGATTTCGGGTGTTCCAGACGCTTTAAACAACTTTTGACCATTTTCCAGTTTCATGGTATCTACCCAAATTGACCCAGTCATAAGTATATGGGTTGAAACTCGAAAGTGATACCTCTACAAAACCCCTAATTCCAAAAGAGTCTAAACAGGGTTTATCATATTCAACTGATTTGCAGTCTATAACTGTATTTAACGAACTTAATCTATATTTAATAAAATGGAATTAGTACCTGAAGTAATGGCAATGGAGGAAAATGAAGACTACCAATCCTGCTGTTGTTGCAGTACCTCTTGTTGCTCTGATTGTACTTGTTGCTCGTGTTCACCGCCTTGCGAATTCCATATAATATCTTGTAATCCAGCTCTCAAACCTTCATTCAACACCTTCTGATATTCCAATGTATCTCCATTAAATTTCTTCACCTCCACCAAGTGAAAAGATGAAGTGAGTTCAAATATCTCAGCATTAATTGACAAAATTCCCTTCTTACCCTCCTTCATTGCCTCAAGTTTCAACAACCCTGCTTCTCTTTTACTCACTTTCATCCCCAAACATTTACCAATTTCTTCCAGTTTAGTAATAATAACCGAAGCCCGTTTCCAAATGGTAAATCTTGCTTCTGTTTTATGTTTAGGTTCTTCAAACAATGTTGTCAAATCAAACCCTGGTGACAGTGAAATAATATCAAATGCATTCATGTTTGGAGGTTTCATTAAATGTTGATTCTCTGCAACATGTGTACAGCGGGATCCTGAGGCTTTGTCTGAACTTGGTTGTTTGGAGATTTGTCCTTGTTTAAACCATGGATTTTCCTTGATTTTTGGAATTGTGATTCTCTTTACAGGATTTGGATCCAGTATTCTTGAAATTAACTTCCGTACCTCGGGTTGAAACCAATTTGGAAATCTAAACTCTGATCTCCCCATTTTTCTATACATTTCTACTATATTTGAATCATGAAATGGAAGATAACCTGCTAATAAAACATACAAGATCACCCCACAAGACCAAACATCTGCTTTATCCCCATCATACCCTCTTCTAGTTATTACTTCCGGTGCCACATAAGCAGGGGTGCCACAAGTGGTGTGCAGTAACCCATCTTGATGCTTAGATTCAGCGAGAGCACTTAACCCGAAATCAGAAACTTTTAAATTTTCATTTTCGTCTAATAATAAGTTTTCGGGTTTTAAATCACGATGGTAGACCCCTCTGCTATGGCAAAAATCTACAGCATTGATCAACTGTTGAAAGTATTTACGAGCAGTTTGTTCTTTCAGCTTCCCGTTGGCTACTTTATCAAAAAGCTCACCTCCTTTTGCATACTCTAATGCAAAGTATATTTTTGTTTTGGTAGCCATGACTTCATAAAGCTGTAAGATGTTAGGGTGTTTCACTCGTTTCATAACAGAAATTTCTCTTTTGATTTGATTAGTAAGCCCAACCCGTAACACCTTCTCTTTGTCAATCACCTTAATCGCCACACTTTGGCCCGTCGTTAAATTACGAGCATAGTAAACTTTAGCAAACGTGCCCTGACCTAATAATCTTCCTAACTCGTATCTTTCCATCAAAATATTCTCTCTATTGTCCATATTTACTTGTAGAAGATAAACTATAATCAGTATTGCTAATGTACAAAGATTTTCCAAATTCTGTGTGCTACTAAAGCAACTCTTCTGTTTTATATGTATTTATCCAAACCTGAACATCAAAATCTGAAAACCAACATGTTCATGTTAATTGATAAAATAGATATCTTTTGATGACTTCTAAAGGTGATCTCATGAATCATAAATATAGGTTTTGTATGTATAAGTTCAAACTTCAAATCACATCATATATGAAGTACAAACTAGTATGCATAATTTAAAGGATTAACATGTAGCAATTTTATCATACTTTAGACCAACAGTATGCTATAAAACTTGGTTCGGTTGGTAAATTTCATCCAATATTTTAAAATTTAAGAACAATATAACAACTTTTCAGTTAAAAATTTTAGTTCACTTGACATCAGAACTCACACTACAGCTCTAATGCCGTTGTAAACGCGAAAGGCTCGTTACAAAACACTAAGTTACTGCAAGAACAAACTTAAAGCGTTTAATTCTTCGATCAATGTTTCATAATTATAAAAATTTTCAGTTACATATAGACAGGTAGTTTATGTACATAAGAAACCATCAAACTATTTTCTTCATATGTTTTACAATTTCTAACAGTTTAGCTATACATGTGTAGTTATACATATAACCCAAATTTATTTTTATTTTTTGAATTTCAAGAAAAGTGAATAAAAATTACATTTCTAACGTGCCCTTTTTTTATAAACTTTTGACATTGAGAAAACAAATTAATTAATTTGTTACTTGTGTCTCGAAATATTACAGATCCCTCCCCAAAATCATAAACCTAATTGAAAAGAAAATTAAACCAAATCCATCACAAAAAACAAATCATAAAACCCCCTTCTTCTTCCTCCTAATTCACATACATAACAAATAAGAACTTGTATCAAACACACAGAACCAAGAATTCAACAAAACAAAAACAAATAATCGAAATACAGTACTCATGATGATCATTGATCAATAACAACATCTTCGATCATCAATTCGGTTGTAACTCATGCTGAATTGCCACAAGCGAAATGAAGTAAAAAGAGGATAATCGCAATCAATTTACCTGTTTCGTTTACAGAGCTCGAATCAATGCATCAATGGAGACGAAGGATCGATTAGTTCGAATAATATTACACTGAAACTGTGTGTTTTTCACAGTGAATTGATGAATGCAAATGGAGTTCACACATGCAATTGCAATGGTGGATAATAATAATAATATTATTATTATTATTATTGATCATCGCTTTTACGGAAGATTTTGCGTGAGTGCCTTTATATTCTCGTCGATCCAGTTGCGTCTTGAATATTAATCGTTGCAAGTTTGGGGGATGTATGGTTTCAGTCCCTCTACTTTGATTGTTGACTATTTTTTTATTTTTTTTGTTTTAAGTTTGGAAAGAGTACAGTTTCGGTCCTTCGACTTCGATGCTATGACTAGAGTGACAACAAGTTTTTTTGGTTGATTTTGAAGACAATGTGAATGAGGGGATCGAGGTCGAAGAGCTCGAGCTCGTGATGTCGATGAATGTGCAGAGATGGAAGGGATCATATATTCGTATTATGTTTGTGGTGTGAAAGGTTTTGTGTTCTTTAAAACTATATGAATTTGCAAAGGAAAAGATATGTTTCTGTCCAAATGTTTCGTATGTGAAAAGGTATGCTTATTAATCATCGATGGTGGTAGTTGTGAGAACCTTGTGTCAAAGGTGCTCGTCAGCGAGGTGAAACTTCCAATAAAACCCCATCAAATGCCTTATCAGATCAGATGGATCAAAAAAATCTCAAACGCCCAACAATTAAGGGAGAATTACATATTTCTCTTACAAACATCATCGATTAATACATACCCAACTTAAAATTTTAAGGCATATATTCTCTTATAAAACTTAATTAATTACATATATACATAAATTAAAAGTTTAATTACATATATCCTCTTCTAAAACCTAACTAAATACATATATACCTAAACTAAAAGTTTAATTACATGTATTCGCTTTATTAACAATAAATATAAACTATAAAATTATGTTTTTCTTTTTTACTAGCTTTTCGAGCTTGATTATTTACTAATATTTCTATACTAACGTTTTTATGTTCCTTTTGTTTTTTACCTTTTGATACTAATTTTTTCAAGTTCATGTATAAGACACTTCCAGTCTTGTTATGCAATATTCTTAGTTAAGTTTTGGAGTGTTCGGAAGAGTAGATACGACAAGCAATTCAAGGATAAAGCGTTGACCATCATAAAATTGGTGGACGACATTAAGGAGACATATAGGTGACGAACCACTCGAAGCTAACAACATAGATTGAAATAGATGGTGTTATTTTGACTTTGGCAAATCTCAAATTTATATTTTTCTAGTGTTTTTATTTCTTGTTTCTTGCTAGAAACTAATATCAGAGAAAACCTGATACTAAAAAAATACAATATCTAGTTCTAAACTGATGAGTTAAGAATAAAAATTGCATATATTATTTTTTAGTTATGTACCATCTCACAATTAGCAATGTACATGTTTGATCTCCTTTTCCTCTTATGTGCCTTTATGTTGTTCCACAATTTTTTATCTTATTATTTACATTTTTAGTCCTTACAATTTTTATCTTATTTTATACATTTTTAGTCCTACATATATCAATGAAAAATTAAAATCGTGTCATCAAACTATTACCGATTGGTAAATTTTAGTTCTAACTACTGATTTGACTAGTGATAATCTCGTAACTTATAATTTATAATTATCATTAACAATCTCATTCTAAAAAATCATTAACTTTTATTTATGATACTGTGGTGGCAATTGCATGGCAATGACTTAGGCATTTACAATTTAGTTTTTATAAAATATCAAGTTTTTGAAGGTGTTTGACTAATTCAGATAATAGGTCTTAACCTTTTAGCATTAAATCTTTTAACCACTCATGATTAACCATTCAGTGACAATTGTCTGAACCATTCAGACATGTGCTCGCAAAACAAACAGTCTGAACCATTAAGTGTTGCATCATTCAGACATCTGATAATTTCGTTTGCTCGCAAAATAAACAAATATCTCTACCATTTTACTATCAATTTCTAAAATGTAAGTTATTGATTAATTTCGTTTGTTCCTATTGTCTGTTTAAATCTATAACTGCTTTTGTTTTTCTTCAAGCAACATACGTTTCATATGATTTATTTGTTTAGAGTGATTGTTCGTTTCGGTGTCATGTCACGGGCCATGTTACTAAAGTAAAAGGAGGTAACAATATGTTAGTATGGGATTGTTATTGATAACAAAAATAAAAATAAAAATTTTCATTGGTCAAATTATTAAATGAGATTAATATTTGACGATAGTTAATAGTTTGCAATATTAAAATCTATTGTTCCTATATTAGTTTTCTGGGATTATCATAAGTGGCATTTGCTAGGTGGTAGAACATGACTCTAATATAGCTACTTATCTGGGTTCGAATCTAGGGGACGGTATTAAAATTTTTCTTATAATTTAGCATTTTTAAGGTAAATACAATTTAAAATGCATGCCAAAATGAAATTTGATAACAATATATAAAATTTATATGATGATCCGTCTGCAAAATTAATTTATACAGATTATCTTAAGAACAAATGAAAAGTGATAAGTAAACAAGTCGTTGCATACTTGCATCATGCATGTATTAATATAAATATTAAGAAAAAAATATTATTATCAGTAAAGATTTAATTTGAAAATATATAATAAAATACATTTAAATTAAAAAAAATGAAATAGAGTAATTAAGATAGGGTTTTGAGTTACAATATAGTTAATTGTTAATGGTCTGATCTAGACTGACGAACTACATGAAAAATAAAAACAAAAACCGACTCCCTTAATTAATTTGTCTTTTATAATATTAAAAGGGTATGTTGAGTATACAATATAGATATAAATTAATAATAGTAGACTTCAAATATATATTAAACATAGAGTTAGTAGTAATTTAAACGATTTTCTAGTTTCCAGTTATTTAAATATAATATATTTGTTTTTTCCAATGTTTTCACTATATTTGACCGAACATGACGATCGAACCAGTACCCGAGTGTCAAAACGGTTTGATTATCCCTAGTTAAATTGTGTAAATTTAAAGCGTCTTTGAATCAGATTTTATCCTTTTATTTTCTTTCAATATCTTAATTACAGGTTAATTTAACACTTTATGTTTCATATTTTATATATTTAAGTCTTTAAAATTACAAATCCATATATTACATAAGTCACCTTTTATATTATAAGTTTAACTATATATATAAATAAAGAGAAGAAAGAGACAAATCAACCGTTTATTAGTCTATCTAATGGTAGTTTGTATGTTACATTCTTATTATTCTTATTATTATCAGAAACTACTATTTTAATCAACAATATGCAGTCCTAGAGTAGTGTCACTAGAGATAATCTTTTTTCGGTTGCTATTGGTTACATGGAAGTTGAAGAATCAAATAAAGTGACAATGACATATACTTCGTTGACCTATCATTAACATTATATGAGACTCAAATTAATAATATATAAGCTAGAAAACTAACGCTATAAACATTTTAACCTGTCATTTGACTAAAACTAAAAATATATAACCATCTAATCTTACAAATGAATACACAATCAAAATACACCAAATATACTGAAAAAATATTGTTGCGAGATTAAGCTAATAAACCACAAAAGAGGGAACAACCAATCAGCTGATGATAAGCCAACGCTAAACCAAGTTTGGAGTGTTTTTTTTAACCACATGTCATCTATTTATCAGGTTAAGATTTTTGGGTATATGCGTAAGGAGTGTTCAAAAACGTTGAAATCAACCGGATGGTCTAAATCGAAGCAAGTCGGCCATTTTGAGATCCAAACTGTTTAATTTTCATGATTTTTTGGGTTTGGATTGACTTAAGCTCTATTTGATGCGTATGATCACGCGTCTGACCACTGACTGGCTGACCCGGTCAGCCAATCAGTGCGTTCGGTTGACCCGGAAAGACCTCTGACCGAGTCCTCCTCTTTGACATAGCTGACCAAACCCTTCCCCCCTCTTCTCCACACTTTCCATTCCTCCATCGACCGCCTCGCATCCGTCACGCCCATTCTCTGCCCTCCACCTGCCGGTTTCCTCCCTCGGTCACGCCCCAATCCGCCGCCTTCCCCTCTACCGGTTTCCTCCCTCGGTAGCGCCCCAATCCGACGCCCTCCCCTCCGCCAGTTTCAGTTAACAGAGTCAGTCAGATACATAATCAAAAAACCAAGTTTTAGTCGGATATAAACTCAATCAGAACTTCTGACTGGGTCAGCTTCTAACTCAGTCAACTCATACTGGGTTAACACAATCAAACAACCCCTTACAATTTGAAATTAATCATGTAACCAAAACAATCTCATGTTCTTTTCAAATTATTATGTAGGTAGAATCGTAAGAACCAAAACCGTATGTACACGCATTGTGTTAATAAAAATAATTCAATAAAGAAAAGATTTTTTATCTCTCTCTACTCTTTCGTTTATTTAATTTCACATCTTATTTTGTTCTTCAAAAAGGTACAAAAATGTGTACATATAATTGTGATGTATATGCATACGTTCATTCATATCAAAGATTATCAAACGTTCAAGAAAAAGATAAAAGAATATTGATTAATACCTTATTTTCCAAAAGTTAATCTTAAGCATATTAAACTTCACTTACATACTAACTTGGTGTTACTACTAACTTTTAACCATTAACTTGCCATTAGAAAAAAACATACTAGTTAATTTATACACTAATAGAAAATTGAGACTAATGTAACATTTTCGAAGCAACATTTTAAAAAAGGTGCATTATCTAATAAAATGATTGCATTTGTTAACAAAAATGTTGCGTTATCTAAAGAAAAAATTGCTTTAAATCTTATATAGCTTCACCTAATTTATTCTTTGACTCTTTGGTAAAAATATAGCTTTAGGTTATTGCAACCCTTTTTAATGTTTAATGTAACTTTTTCAAGAACTAATACAAAATATTACTTAAATTACATTTTTATTTTGTTTTAATGATACGATAAATAATAACATTTTCCAACACTTTTAACATATTTTGATTCTATTTAAAAAATATCAACTTTTAGTTAAATGATATCTCAGAAGTGATTAAAATGATTATTAATTAATTTGAATTTGAAACTCCATTTATTGGAATATTGAGATTTGACTGAGTGCTTTAATGACAAATCTTGATTTCAAAATTTAAACCAATACAAACCCTAATGGCATTGCTTTTGCACACTAGAAAATTCTTGCTCTACTGACTATCACATGCACCCATCATTCAAGAATTCGTAATTCTTGCTAAAATAACGCTCTCACATCTTCTATTACCACTATTTTTTATAATTAATAACTTCAAGTTTGTAGGTACCCTTTCTTTATCTTGCTTATTTTTTTATATCATTTAACTTTATGTTCAACCCCCATTTTCAATATAATATAAGATCGTACAAAGCTGGTTTCTTGGTGTTTAAATTTGAAATACTTTTAAGGTACGTGACTTAGGAGATAGGACTACTCTTTGGAGTAGTTTGATCTTTCATCAATGAGCATCAAAACAATAGAAGATCGCGGGTTCTACGTAAGTTCTAGACGTTTATTGAGTGAGACGTCAATACACCTCTCACCTGCAGAGGTGTATTATGGTGGTGCACCGGTTGCAGTCCCATTCAAATGGGAGTCGCAACCAGGTACACCTAGGGTTCGGTTTCGTGAAATCCCACTGCCGCCACTAACGCCGCCACCGTCTTTTCTCTTCAATGCTCCCAAAACACCCAATAGAAAGATGTCAAAACCAAAAGGAGGAAGTATTTTTCATGCTGTCCTCCCTAGGCTTACTTCCACTAGGAAAAACCCTAATTCTCTTGTTTCATCTGAATCATATTCTTTGTTTTCACCTTCAATATCTTACTCGGATTCTACATCATCGCGATATACCACAAACAACCACAGGCAAAACCGAAGAAGATCATTTGAAGATCAAGATGGGTTCGGGTCAACTCTTTGTTTTCGTTTCAGGCGTAGTGCAACCCCAAAGCCAACGCGTCCCAGATCAAAGTAAGATGTTGTACACTATCGCGTGTATCGTCTCTAATTCGTGTCATGATGTTTGTTGACATAAGATCATTGGCTTATATAACATGAGTTATGGTTTTTGGTATTGTTATCATATTTATAGAATTGTCTTGTTTCATGTCTTTTTCCATCAAGGTTAGGTTTCTTATGAGTCTTGATGCTAAAAAATTGGCATGTGCATAATAATTTCAGCACCGTGAAAAAATTCTTGTTTCTCATTTTGATCACAAAAGTATAACACCTGGTCGCAAAATGACCGCAATTAGACAATTACAACGTGTGTTTTCTTCATCGCATTTTCAGTTGAAAAACGGTCGTAACAGGACCGTTTTACTTCTGAAAAGTCAGCTTTTTAGTAGTGGAACATGATATCATGGTGTGGTGTGCTTTTGGTTTTTTTAGCAGATGTATTAATCTAAATACATGGCAGGCTCACTGACTTGTATAATTTTTAAACGTTTTGAGTCGATTTGATTATTCGCTGGCTCGTATTAAGGCCTGAGTCGCATTCGAGCTTTTGGTAACTTGCTCGTATAAAAATTTGTTGGTTTGACTCGAGTAACTCGTTTGTTAACTCTATTAAATAGTTCAATTTCTTGTATATCAGTACGTTGTTTATTATGAGACTTCAATATCATTTAAGATGTATTTTAACCTGCTTTTTTTTTTTGTAAAAAGAAACATAATAAATAGGGTAGTAAGGTAGGTTCGACCTAATTATTTATTTATTTATAATTAATTATATAGTTATAATATATATAGTTATTTTATTATAATTATATACAGATTAATATTTGTTATGTGATGATGTAATTGTATATTTGTTATATATATTAGAATAGTATTTGTTATTTATGTAATATATATTTAGTACATTCAAATAAAAGTTATTATATATATAATTATTATTAATAGGTATTTTTTAGTTCATGAGCCTATTCAAACACCGAAGCTCGAGCTGTTTTAAGTTTCGCTTGAGTTGACCTTTTAACAAGCAAATCTCAAGTAGTTCACTAGCGGCTCAAATCGTCTACATCCCTAATACAAAATCATCTAAACTGAGAAAAGCAAGTCAACTTGTCTATCCATGAGTTGACTCATGTTGGACATGAGCCGGAAAATAGCTTGGTTTTCGGCTTAGCTAGAAATATTATGTCGAGCTGACTCATGTCTATCACTTATATGTTTGATGTAGGGTCTGCAATCAAGTTGAACCGAGCCCGAACTCACCTAAGCTTGAGCTCGGCTCATTTAGAGGTAGAAAACTTGAACTTGGTTTGTTTTAATTCGAACTAATAACGAGTCATATCACATAACTCACTAGCGACTTGGCTCGTTCAATGGATGTTTGTGCTATTTAAATCTTGATTTACTTAAAATTGTGAGGAATGATAGTATTTTGATATGAAAGTTGAAACAGTTATTTGTTCATCCCCTGATCACTTGTTATTAGATCTGTACAAACCGGTTTGGGGGCCCAAACCGGTTCGGGTCCCAAACCGAAACCGGTTTGGCCCCAAACCGGTTCGGGTTCAAACCGGTTTCAAATCATAAAAACCCAAACTGGCCCAAACCGGTTTTTTTTTAAATTTGGATTTTTGTTATATTCAAACAAAATTTTAAACTTTTAATTAAAACATAAATATTTATAACATTTATATAATTTAAACAATTTATAACATTTTATATAATTTATATAATTTAAAACAATTTATATA
>BJCM01068001.1:0-35057 GCA_018326385.1 Flaveria bidentis
ATACAAATGATTTGTTTTATGATTAATCTGATATATCATTTTTTTCATACTTTAATATAAATTTTAGCTCAAGTATTTATTTTTTGGATTTTATTAAGGATTTGAGTATGATTTAATGTTTTGAATTTCTTTTTATTTATTTATTGTTTATATTACTCTATAATTAAATTCCAAGCTCATCAATAGTAAAGTTTTGAATTTTAGATTATAATCACATAGACCTTTTATTTTTAATCCTAACTTTTGGTTATTTGGCTTTTGTCACTAAATTTTAGTATCTTAAAGATTAACAACTTAAGTTGTTTATAGTACTATTTTTTTTTTTTGAGTTTGGTCATTATTTTAAAACTCAAAGCCACTGAAGTTTAGGATCTTAAAAATTGGCAATTCAACTATTAGTGAAATTATATTTTTTTAGTTTGACCACTAAAGTTTAAAGCTTTTGAGTTTTCCTATCAAACTTTGATTTTAAGATTTCCTAACAATAACAACAAAACTAATGCAGCCTTCGTGTGAGATATTATGACTAGACACCCACGTTGTAGTGCGTAACTTTAGCGACTAAAGTTTAGGATCTTAGAGTTTGGTCACCGATTTGATTTTTAACTTTGATCACTAATAATTAGGATCCAAAAATTTGGTCACTAAACTATTTATAGTAAAGTTTTATTATTCTCGAGTTTGGTTACAAAATTTTATCATTTTTAAGTTTCTTCGCCAGATAATGATTAAATAATGCAGCGTTCATATGGAAACAATAACCGGACTCTCTAGCGCAGGGAGATAAAAACTAGTTTACATAAATTTAAGTGGCTAGGCACAGGTCATAGAGATGAGGAAGAAGTAGACGCATAGTTAATATATCAACTCTAACGAACCTTTTACCTTTATGGCAATACAAACTTATTTTAGCAGTTATCATTCTATAAGACCATATAATAAAAAGCACTTTTTTTTTGTTTTTTTTCCTGATACACAATTGGCTTCTAAGATGACCTTCATTCTATGATGTTTACTTTAGTTGATCAATTTAACCAGTTAAATAAAAACTAAAACTCAAATCAAATCATTTGCATAGAAATCTACTTCCTATCTAGAAAGTAGGGTTATTGTGGATGCAAGACAATGTCCAATTATCTAATGCATGATGTACAACTTGTAAAGCAGGCATGCAACCATCGAAAACACAATATGAACTACCAACATTTTTTAATTTCTAAAAAGAAGTTTTAACAAAAAGAAAACACTTCAAAACATATCCTGATCTGATTTCTAAACTTTTGCATTATGCACCCAACCATTTAGATTACTTACTATCTCGGTTTTTGCTAGTATAACTTCTATAAAGATCATCTCTCATCAAGTTCATTAGATTATCAGATGCTTCAAAAAAACTAACGACAGGGGACCACAGGTCGGTCTTCCACCATTTCATATTGAACGATAAAGTTGTCCTGCAATACAACAATCAAACTCGTCATCATCATACATGTTTATACGTATGCATACATATACAAAAAGGGACATTCAACACCTGTACTTTTGCTTTAAAGGTGAATGTCCCTTTTTTGTATATGTACCTTTTTGCTTCAGACTCGTCATCATCATAAGGCAGTTATGTATCAACATAACCACCTCCTTGTTGTCTCTCACAACATTTATACAGCACTATGTACAAGTTTATGTACTAAACACGCCCCTATATAAAAAGGCTAAAGAACTCTTTTTTCTTTATTCTAACAAGACCAAAGCACGTATTTCTTTGTGGTTCTTTAGTTCCAACTTTTATTTTCAACTTGTAGTTTCCGTGTGGCACAATTCTAGACCTAAAACACAACCTTACTACTGATTATCGGACACCTATTTTAATAAACAATAATTGGTCATTAGGATGTTAAGTAATAATTTGATAATGCAGAAGTTAAAGCATACCTTTTGAATAGTTTCCCAGGTGTTGGGGTCAAAACAGTAGTAACAACCTCTCTCATAACTGCTTGTTTTGACTAGCAGTTCCACGTTTGGAGCCCTTGAGAACCATAGACGCAGCTCTCTATGGTAAAACCATCCTCTATTGTGCCTGCAACACAATGTCATGTTGACAATCAAAAGAATTGAAAAAAGTTAAATGTTGTTGTTTCGAAGAAAATATATACGAGTTTCATATCAATCACTTATGTACTTCTTGAAAGTCTCGAAGCGGGTTTAAAATATTACAAAAATGCCTTGGGCATCCAAATCTTTACAGGCAATTCAAGAGCAATTTTATTAGCTTTGTTGGAACAATGATTTTGAACAAAGACAAAAACAGAAACTGAGAGGAAATGTACAAAATAAAAAGCACTGAAACATTGAGAGGAAGAATACATACAGTTCATTAGCTGCAAACAACTGAGCCTCATCCTTAGGCATGCTGCAAGATGACAGCGAACATTGATTGTCAGAAAACATACAACAAAAAAACAATAAAAATTTGAAGAATAGAGAAAGTCACCTATAGAAAATATAAAACAAGGTCTCAGTAGAAAATCTTGAGAAGCTATCTTGCTGCAGTATACAAAGAAATAGAATGAGACCCCTTGAGCCATGTATATAAAGGTTTTTAGTAAGGTACTAAGGCGACAAACTAAGACCTCTCGAGCCATCCAAAATTTATATATGATTAGTGTATCAAGTATGTTTAAATAATTATATCATTTAACTTTTGTAGAAAAATGATTCAGGTAGTGCTTGGTTTCCATTTGAGAATCACTATGTGTATAACATGAAGCTACGGGAATGGGAATGTCAATGCGTATGGCTTTCTAAATCCAGCCCTTTAGGTTGGTTTGAAGGATACATAATTTAATGGGAATCAACCACATTCCTTCAAACCCATACCCTTAAACCAAATATGCCCAAACACCATCAAACCCATACCTCGTGTGGAAGCCTTTAAACCGAACAACCCTGCATATACTGTTCAGATAACTTACGACCCATTTAATCTGTTTAGTTTTGAATCTTCTTCTAAATGTTACCCATTAGAGATTAAACATAACCCAAATAGACTTGTTCCTAAGTAAACGGGTTAAAGTTGCCACTCTACTTATCAACAAATGCATAAGGATGTAGAGAGAGGCTCACGTTTAAGGGAGTTGGTTGTTTCGTATTGAAACACTCAGGAATGGAATAATGGGGCTCTCCTTTTGCAGATTCATCAGACCATGGAGATGAAAATTTCTTGTACAGATTATCAGGGGAATTCAAGTTTAGACCAAGTGTCATCAGATCAATCCCCAAAGCAAGTGGGGTCAAAGCAGGATTATTCATCCTAATGACATTCAATAACCCTAGCAATCCAAATCTGTCTGCAACAGATTGAGATGCCTGGGTTGATTTCAAATCCTGGTCTCTAAATGGGTTGGCTAGTCGTATTTGTGACTGTTTCTGAAAGTGTTGATACTGCTGCATGAGTTGATCGTAGGAACCGCCACCTGACACTGTGTTTGATAAGTTTACAGGCCTTGATCCAGTGGCAAGCATCGCTGAGTTTCTTGCCTACAAGAAATAGTATGCCATACCTTTAGATTGTTTTAAAAGACCATTATTTAATTAAGCTCTGAAAGCGTAAGATGAGGTGGAAAAAACAAGTATCCAGATAATGGGTCAAAATGAGTAAATTTTTGTACGGGTCAGGTTGGCCTGATCACTTTTTTCCCAAAATTTTTAAAATTATAGTGTCTCAAATATGATTATGGAAAATTTATTGTTCCCATAATCACCTAATCTTTTTAAAAAGATAATTTAAGAAAATCTAGGCAATAAAAATACACTTTTGGCTGCTTTCAGTCTGTTTTGACCATAACAACTGTTCCATTTCAAGTTTAACTTTCATTACCTTTGACCCATTAGAAAATAGCACGTAACATGAATCACCCAGTTCATAAATGGTGCTTTGCATAAAATATCATATGTACCTTTTCATATGTCCCCTTTTCATCATTGTACTTTTTGCACGTGTAAGTAATTAAAGTACAACTTTGTGTCCCACATTTGGTTCTTTTGTATGCAAAATTTCTGCTGTTTTAATAAAAAGTTTTATATAAAAATGTTTTCTATATATAATGTTGATTTTATAGAAAATTGTAATATTTACCAATTACAAAATGACCAAAGTGCTACATAAAAAATAACTCGAATGTACAAAAAGTGCAATAAACAGATAGAAATTGCCACATCTGGTTTAAGACCTCTTAAATGACGACTGAAAAGGACGTTGATATTCTTTGCAACAAAAGACCTCTTAAATAAATAAGTAGAAATTGCCACATCTGGTTTAAGATCAACACTATAAAAACCAGATGACAAATTAACATTGAATCAAAAACAATTAAAATAAGTTGTTATAGAAGTATAGACCACCTCAGAACCATGAAAATGGAGATCTTGAGCATTCGCAGGAAGGTAGGAGCCACCACCATTAACTGGAACATGTTGTTGTTGATGTGATGAATAGCCACCTCCCAAATTCAATACATTTGATCTTCCAACCTGAGAATTAAGATTGAAGTAGTGTTGGTTAGCTGGTTTATGAGAAACTTTATAAAGTATTAAGAATTAATTACAGTGGAGCCTACAGGCAAATGTTGCTGTAATTGCATCATTGAGACTGCATTGTCATGAAGCTGTTCTTTCTGGTGTATATTAACTGGAAACTCATTACCACCTGTCAAGTAAAAGGGTTGTGATCGCTAATAGGAACTCTTTGCACTTGAAATAGAACATCTAATGGGATAACACAAATAATATGATTTGATAGAATCAAAAATATAGAATGATAGATTCTTGATAATGAAAATACAGATAGAATGTAATATTAATAATACTATTGATGTCACACACAAAAAAAAAAAAAAAAAACAACGTCCAAGTGGATGGCAGCTATAACCATGAACAGTAATATAAAGTATCTAAACAGAAAAAATAGATATGAAGAAGATAAACTTTTAAGTGGTTAATAAATTCAAATTCACTACCCTATAAGTAAACGTAAAACAGAATGTCAATAATATCTGTTAAGTATAAACCTTTGACCCTTGATCAAATTTAACACTATCCTCTGTAGATTTTCTTAACCATGATCCTATCATATCAAAAAATTCCTGATCCTAGTCATGATACACAATATAATAGAACATAATTTTGACCCATTTACCTATGAATGAGTTAATTAGGATTATGTTTAATTCCAAAAAGGTAAGACGATTAAAAATAAAAGCTAAAAAGGAAATGGGTCTATAGTCTCCCAAAGTGCACTTTTAATGCATAAAACCTCTTGCATCATTTTATTCTCAAAAGCCAATGGGTCTAGAGTCTCCCAAAGAGCACTTTTTATGCATAAAACCTCTTACATCATTTTATTTTCAAAAGTCAGATTTCATATTGAAATTGTAAAAAATTTCATAAATCATTTGACACACTATTTACTAACTAAAAAAAATTGGACAAAAGAATGTCTTGGGTCAACCCAGCTAGACTTAGACCAGCACTTTCCCCGCTTTGACTGGTTACCCGATCCGCTCAGTTTTCCATCTCTAAATAATACCAACACTTTTTTATCCAAGCGGAATAAACAATTTAAAAATCGGATTCGTTTCTATGATAACAGCAACGTATCCGCAGATACATCAGTTCTTCAAAAGGAAGTCATCATTATACATATATACATAGCCAAATGACGCATATACCAAAATGTTCTTTTCAAGAACGATGAAATCAAACATGGAAATATGAGATAAATACTTCATACTATAACTAGAAGAAATAGAATCTAGAATTCTATCTGATTATGGTTATTCACAATAATATACATACCTCCCATATTTTCCAAATGGTACCCACAACAATATTACTCTGAAACGGATAAATGTGCCTTGAAGAAAACTTAGGGCTTTTATTTTTCCTTCCGCATAGAATGAAAAATCAGGGATTTAATCTTTTCCTTCACACAACTCTTCAGGTCACCTCAATCTTCATTTCCAAGCCTCCGGAAGATAAATTATATAAGCTTAAATGTATAAAGAGACTCTTGGATTATAGTTTTCCCCAAATGGAGTCTACAATGAAGGTGAAGTGACTGTATAGAAAGGGGAAAATATGAGAGGATCAAAACTTTTAAGTTTCTTAAAGGATCGGTGCAGTTGGTAGAATTTCGTGCTTTCTCTCATCTTGCTACACGTGGACTGTTTGTGTGTCGATGCAGTTTGGACCTTTCTATAATCTTGAAACACGTAAGACTGCCAGATCATCTAATTGACCAGGACGCTACTATCAATTGTAATAATTATTTAAATTAACCGAGGTTTTAATTTAATGTATTTACATAGAAATACTAAATAGAGAGAAAATGTCAGTATTTGTTTCCATACATTTACAGATTTGTGATACTCTTTTTATTACCTCCAACCCATATTACGTGTACACAATGACACCATTCAAACACTGCAACATAACCAGTGATGAGTGATCCACCCATTCACCTATATGGGCTATATGGTGATCAAATTATTTTGCTTCTGACATTTAAGATGATACAACAAAACCAACTTACTGTCAATATTGTTATCTCCTGAAATCACAACTCAAGAGGTGCAATCATAACTCATAGTAATTAATTTAAGTTAATGGACCATTTTTGGGTATCAATATCTGAATATCTGATAACTCCCTGAAGATAATAACAATGTAATGTGACATTAATCCTGTGTAACTAATAACTCTATAACTCACGGTAACTAGATAATGGAGCGGAATCTAGGCTATTTACATTGATTCAACACAAGTATGGCACAAGATAAAGGGTGGATGCATACCGAGTTACATGAATGATTGACTCACTTCGGTTTTACCCCAAATTCTATGGATTGGTAACAGAACAATAATTGCAAAACCTAGTACTTCAAATTTTGTAACAATTCCTACAGAAGGATGTAGAAAGCTGCACAGGTGTTGAGATATAAAATTCTGAACAAACATAACAATATGAAGTGTTTTTCTTCATGATCATACACTAAAGAAGAATAGCTCATTGCCCTGAAATTTAAGGGATTGCACCCTGAAACTAGGTTAATTTAACGTTCACACCTAATATAGATGGTTTCATACCAAGGGTAGTTAATTAAGATGTAATATGTAGATCAAAGAAACCTTATGACAAATATCAGAAAGTGCATGGCCTGCAAATAGAAGCAAGAAAACCACAACAGAACTTTAACCTCCCGTTGTGGGACAAAGCAACAAAGATAAATACTAGTGGCTCAAAGATCACACCATTTAAAAAAATATCACTAAATCACCAACAAGGACAATGGAAAAACTCATCAGCGCCCTACGTCTGCATCGGCCTGGAAACTATAAACATCAAAAAGAGGGCATCAAGTCCAAAATAACACAGAATCCTCACAACTTCTGGCATGGACTACAAGCAGGTGCTATATTCAACATGAAACAATTAATATTTGCAAGGTTAAAAAGATGACTAAGGTACCTTTGTATCCGGGTAACGCAGGAAAATCCTCATTTTGGATGCTAAATTCTTGGTTTTGTTGCATAAAACTCACATTTTGCCGACATGCCAACCCCCCTGCATAGTAAGAAAAAATATCTCCCTATTTTAAGCAAGAAAAAATATTAGACAGAAAGATGATACATGTATTGTATCATTCAGAAGCTAATCAAGCTGTAATACCTAGTTGCCTTTGAGAACCACCAGCAGAGCTAAGATGTCCACTTAATTGAGGAAAATCATTCATGTCAAATGAATGGTCACGGTTCAGCTCAGATAATAAAGCCATTGAACCAAAATGATTATTCCCTGATTGGAATTGATTT
This sequence comes from Flaveria bidentis, assembly GCA_018326385.1. Taxonomy (NCBI): domain Eukaryota; kingdom Viridiplantae; phylum Streptophyta; class Magnoliopsida; order Asterales; family Asteraceae; genus Flaveria; species Flaveria bidentis. The sequence continues at coordinate 7,870 of BJCM01068001.1, forward strand.
TGTGAAAGTGGCCCTCCAGCACCGGTGTAAGAATTTCCTAGTAGAGATGCCATCTGGGGTGCTAAAGTTCCAAGTGTCATTTAAACAACACACCAAGTTAATAACTAATAACTCATAAAGGATAGATCTACAAACATTTGATTAAATATAGAACAAAATATAAAACATGTGTACTAGAAGATAACACTTTAGAAAAACAAAGATACTGCAAAGTGGTTGTGTTCAACTGTTACCGGTTAAGTTCAAGCGAGAAGCAACCCCCGGCATATTAAGTCCACCAGAGCTTAAACTTCTTCCAATGTTTCCACCATTAACAAGGTTACCCATTGCCATTGAGCTTATAATTTGTTCTCTGTTCCCTACACTTTGCCCGATACCTGACACAGAATTTATACTCTTCAACATAAGAGGAATAACACGAGAAAAAACTTTAATTAAAATTGAGACAACACCACCTCCATTGTTTGAAATTCCTGAATGTCCAAGTGAGCTAGCAGCAGATTGCTTTACCCAAAAAATAAGCCCACATGAAAACAACGAGTGCATGAAAGTCAGCACAGTCATATAAGTAAGATATTTAGAATATACTATATTAGTAAACATACTAGCAGAGTGTGAGAAGGTTTATAAATTTACATGTGAGTACAAAGAAACAAAGAAAGAACGCCCTTTTGTTAATTTCTTCCTTTCTGACACTTCATTGTATTTTTATGGGTGAATCAAGGGGTTGCCTTTTACCATTTTTAACAAAAAACATTGAGAATAATTAAAAGTGTGCAGAAAGGGTGGCTCAAATATTGACGTGTGTGTTTTAAAACATAATACCAGAGAAAGTGCAACTGGGAGATTATTTACTGCATATCGTCCATTAGATATACTTCCTGCATGTGGTTGTACACCATTCGAAGGACCATTTAATCCTGAATTCCTTGATGTATATGCCCCAGGCATGCCGGGAATGTTGAAGTTGCCATTTATGCTTCGCAACCCTAGTACATCTTTTACAAAGTGAGTGTAAACGATAAAGAAATTCCATAAGAATTAAAACAGTAGAAATTGAAAACTTGAGCACACCTATAGCATCATTGTGATTCATATCAGCAGCAGATGAACCTAACTGAGAAGAAAATGCTGTCTTAAAAGCTCTTCCAGTGGCATCTGGAAAAGTTGACGTTGAGCCATTCACACTTGACTGCAAACAAAAAGTGATATGATTCAAAGAATATATAATAAACAATAATTCATAAATGCATGATATTTATAGAAAGTCATTATAATAAAGATAAAAACGGATAACAGTAAATACATTAAGTATCCCAGACATTGTAGAAGAAAGCCAAGACAAATGGCATCAAATCATTCCTCGCTGGTCTTGTGGGTTTGGGTTTTAATTCTGCAGCAAGGCTATCTCTGAGATAAGATATAGAAATGACTGGAGATCAATAAAGCTAAATGAGAACTTAAAATATGTGTCAATATAACCTTATTTCCACATGAACACTAATTCTGAATATAGAGTAGAAACGACTGGAGATTAATAAAGCTAAATGAGAACTTAATATATGTGGCAAAATAGCCCTGATTAACTGAAGTAAAGATATAGAACTACAAACTCAAATTCACAACTACTCAGAAACTACAGAAACTAATTTTAACACTGGAGAAACATGAAAACAGAGTACCAGCCCCTGTCCGTATAAATTTGTAAGATACCAAAATCATCAACTGTATGTCTATTAATTCACTAAAAAGTGAACAAGGAAAGGAATCGAATCAATTCCTTAACAATCCTACTAAATATATACCTTATTATTCTAAAACACTCATATGCTTTAACAAAACTAAAGTATGCATCTTAGAATTGTCAAAGGCACTTGAGGAGGTCTATATAGAAAATTACCAATATTGTCCCAAATTGCCCATTAAGAAATGTGGCCTCCGGAAAAGAATTTCAAAATAAGATCCAGTCACAGAACTAAGGTTTTTCTACTAGTTAATTGTGGTGGGAATACATAATCAGATAATAAGCTAATTAGCCTTCAGTTTACATGTGCTGTTGACTTGTAGAAATGTGATTGGTTATAATAACACGACAAAACAAGTCCACGAATTGAGGAAACGTGCAGCAAATAACCAATACTCAATTTGAAGGCACATACAGAATGGCTAGACTGATTATTGTTACAATGTGTTGCACCTTTCTCCATCATGATATAAATGATACACGCAGCGTATCCAGAATTCGGCATTCAAGGATCAAATATTTATGATGTTTCTTATCCTAAATATAGAACTTGCCAACTAAAACAAGATTCGTTGACAACTCCTCTATTAAAAAAAGTTTTTCCCACACTAAAATGCACACCTTAAACTAACTTTTGGTCACTGAACCATAAAATTTGTACATGTATATTTTTAAGAACAGTTAAATATTCGCAAACTCCATGCCACATGAGCATATCCCACTAATTATAGTAAAAAAAACTATCAGAACTTTAAAAGGCATATTGGAAATGCAAATATTTATAGATGCTAGAACTGGAAATTAAAAAATAAAGAAAGAAAAAAAACTATAGAAGCGCATGAGAAATAAGAAATATGAGCAATTGCTGGCTTCTTGAAATCATTATGAAAATGCATTGCATAGTTTACCATAAAATTACACAAATAGCATGAAAAAGTTCTTTTCAATTCTCTGGAATTGGATGAGATACACATAAATGGTATTCCTTCTTACATGAGCTATACTTGTCTTTGGATGTCAAGCTTAGTACTTTTTCAAACGAACAACACACTAATCACAAATTTAAAACAACTTTTTGCACTTGCAATATAGATGTACAGACATTCAAAAGTTCAAAACCTTAGCAATATGAAACTGAAAATTTGATGTTTTGGCATCCAAAGTCAAAGAAACACAGCTTTCATCATAGAAATTTCTCATTGCTAGCTCCACATTAATCTCATAACTAAACCAAACACTGAAATAAAAAAAAATAAAAAAAACATATGCCTAGTGCCTCTTAAAATCGATGAAATTAACTCAAAACCTCAACTACATTTCACATTCCTCATATCTAACATGCAGCACAACAGATTAAACCAAACTATCAACAATTTCCTCCATCATCCAAACATCAAATTGACAAATACGATCATTAACCTCCAGAGAAACACGTTAACCTAATCACAACCTCTGGAATGACAATCGATTCGTACTTCAATTTAAGCAAAATTCACGATCCAAATTGATCGATACCTACAATCGATTAAACTTAAGAAAGGCAAAAATTATACCTACTGTGATTGATCTATTATGATGAAGTGATCGGTGTGTATGAATATGATGATGTTCTTCGTTCTTCAAGTCCTGAGAGTGGGGTTTTTTCGGTGATTTTATTGACACGTACTTGATTTCGTTCGTCAATGGCCCCTCTTTTTGCATTTATATTTGTGTTTGTTTGTTATTACCATACAAGATTATTTTATGCACCTTTTAAATATGAGTTGATGTGAACAAATATTAATAATTTTGTTATTAGGTTTTTCAACGTAATTTTTTATTAAAGTCTCTTAAACTATAAAACATACATGAAAATTTATTTAACTAATTTTATATATAGTCTTTAGACTTGTATAAAAACATATATGTCGACTTTTAAGTAGCTTAGTGAAATTATGTATAAAATAGTTGTTAGCTAAAGTCATCGAAATTGATGGTGATGGCAAGATGGTGGAAGACTCGGAGAAGGTGAAAGGTGAGACAATAATCTTTGAGTGCATTGAATCCTTGATAGAAGGTTTTCGTTATAGGTTAGTATGCTATTGTCTTTAATATTTTAATCAATTGCGATGAATACATTCACGATCCACTCACATTAAAATCCAATAAAATATCTAAAATGCATTAATTATTATATCGAAACTGATCTCATCCTTTTCACTAAATACGAGCCCCATGTAAAAGCTCCAAACCTTATTGTGATTCAAAAAACAGCAGATATATGATGCATGTGTTCTTCTTCGTTGACGGTAAAACAGTAAAGCTTGTGAGTTTATAATTACCGCGAAGTTGAAAAAAAATGAGGTCATACACTGTTGAATTTTTTTTAGTTGTATAAAATTCAACATCCATTTCCTTATATAATAATGATAGAATAGTGAAGTTTGTGAACACATTATTTCATCGTCTAAATTTTCCAATGCATGTTGTCATACAAGCAAAACTTCCTACTTAAACCAAATTTATGAGAACATTAGAATCCAGTTTCATTTTCCATCAAACAACATAATCATCTCTTTGGTCGAGCTTTACTTTTTGACATTGTTTATTAACTTTGTCGCTCTTTACCGACAATACATATTTGTGTTGTCATCGGGAGAGGGAGTATCAAAAGAATAAAGTGAAACTGATGACATGAAATATAACGATATTATGATCGTTGTTTGTGAATTTAACAAATTTGTACGTTATTAGCTAAAATTACCAAACTTAGTATAGAGTTGATTACAACATTTGACATGTATTAGCATATGAAATTGAATGTTATGTCTTTTAAGTTTAATAACATATATATATTGTCCTTTATTTAAACAAATTTACACACTTATATATTGTCATTTACATTAACTCTTATTCACATGTACAGTTAACTTAATTATATGTTTCTCATTAGGTTAGAAACTCATGTATTACATGGGTGGATTAAATAAAATATATTTAAATAATTAGTTTTATAAATATTTTATTTTTTAAATGTAATTATCCATTGATGAAATAAAAATATAATGAATATTTAAAATAACACATAATGAATTAAAATTATTACTCTATATTTAATATGTATTAATAAATTATCAAAATAATTACATTTATATTTTATCGTTTAGTAGTTTGGTTTACTTATTTACAATAACTATCATTTAATATGAGAGAAAAAAAACACAAATATAAATATATTTTTAAACATATTTTAGTTAAAAAGGAAAGTCAAATTAATTTTTTTATAATTTTTGTATTTATTATGAGAGAGATGCGAAAAATAATTTTTTTGATATGCTAGTTGGATGACACGTGTCATATGATATGCTAGAATGATGACACGTGTCTTAAAAAACTTTCTTTTATTATAAGTTATAGATAGGTTATAGATATGATAAACATTTTTATTATTTGCTTTTCACATCTGATATAGAAAAATAAACTAAAAGTGTTTTTTAATAAGCAATCATTGAATAAATTGAATGTCCAAATTAAAACACACATTTTGCTATTGGGATTCTATTCTTGATCAACTTGATAAAAATATCAAACTAAAAGTAATGTAAATAAGAGAATGTGTATTTGTAAATCATAGATGGTAATGTTTCATATCCACCACAAAAATAATAACAAAAAGAATAAAGATATCAAAATTACATTTAACTAGATGTGAAAAACAAATGACAAGAATGTCCTTATGTGAGGGACATATGATTTAATTAAGTGTACATTTCGATAAGAGTTAGTACAAGAGATAACATGTGTGCAAATTCAAAAAAAATACATGTAATTATAAAAAATAAAAAAGATATCATGCAATGTCATATATAAATAAAAGATATAAATTTTAGTTTACTTCTTATTACAGTTTGAAAAATACCAAACACCAAGTTCGTAATTTTCAAAAGAAAATAACAAAAATATAAGACGTCCCTATCATGAGATGTATTTATGTAATTTACTCATCTATTATATTTTTATTGATAGAGATGTCACTTTCATTAGTAACTAGTGATTAGATGCATCTAACAATAACTTCAATAAACATTAGTATATGATCAATTTAACCCCCTCCTGTCCTAAGAACATATATATGAATGAATATTTGCTAGTCATAAACTGTTTTTTAATATGCGTTAGATGATTGACGATTTTCTACTTTTCTCATGTTGATAGAGTTGCTTTCGTTCTTATTAGAAATGAAATCATTATTGAATTAAATAAGTTTTATGAATATTGCTAACATGTTTCATTAGGACACGACATAAATATACCATCATGTAATGTTAAGATTTCTCTATAAATATGAAAGCCCATTAATCGTAGATTGTTCTTAATTAAAATACGGATAATCATGGGCGAAATGATGCAAAACAACCAATCCCCAAAATGTAATAATAATTAACAAATGTCATGTGACGGGTTCATGGTAAAAAGCAACATTCACATATTGTAACCCTTTGGCCCAAAATAACAACGTATTTTTTTAATCAATAACACCTAGAATATTTAATAAATAATATATAATACCTATATAGTTTAGGAGTTGTCTCTCTCAATACGCGAATCATACCTTTAGTTGAGATGAAAACATCACTTTAATTTCTACCTATTTACCATTACAGACAACCTAACCTTGTATAATCTCGTAATCCTAATAATCATGATACTTTGTTATATTGTTTATATCTTAACCAGGTAGGATTTACCCCTGCTTCGTGGCGGGGTTTTGCGATATATTTCAATGTTAGAGGGTTCGGAAACCGAGAGTTGGCGTGACTACAAAGACACGTATACTCCATCAAAACAACTGTTAGTGGCTGCAGACAGTTGTTTGTTACGTCGTTAAACACAGTTGTTTGTCACGCTGTTAAACATGACATCTTTATGATCATCATCATTACATGTCGATGATTGATACTAAATAATAATACTAACACAACTTGCATAACCAAAAAGCAACCGCCTACATCCAACGAAACCCCCACAATAGTCTTTCTTGAGTCTCCTTTCATATAAACCATAGTAAGGTTAAAACTAAAAAAATACAAAAACTTTGTGACAAAAAAACCATAACATACCCACTATTCATTTCACTTGTAAGTAATAATTTGGCTGTACTAGTTTTGTCATAACTTGGTCAAATTATATTATTATTTTATATACAGAAATATATTATTTAAACCTAAATTTAGCCGACAACGCTTTCTTATTTCATATTTTTGTTTACCTTAATCCATAATAAACTAATCTAACTGATGTTTATTTAAGTATATGACCATTAAACATAACAAGTTATTAGAAATAATTTATGATAATTATATAAAATTAAATTAGAGAGACCAATTAGGTTTAAACAAATTAAATCAAGACAACTGATTAAGAATAATTCACATTCAAAATTTCACTACCATAATTATTTAGAACAACCCACATGCATGCCTTTTATATATATGTACAATTGGTTTTGCTTTCGGTATCACGAATGAAACCAGAAAACTTGTATTTTTTAAAATAAAATCAAGTGAAAGTCAACTGTCAATTAATTGAAAATCTATAACAATTATGTAAAATTGTAATTGATATAATTTTTAATAACAAAATTGAAAGTTAAAAGTATTACTACTCCGACTACTATTCGGTAAGTCTAGTTACTAACTACTCCCTTCATCTTATTTCTAATATTATTAATTAAAAATGTAATATTTGATGATATTCCTAAAGCCAAAGTATTAGGGCAGAGGATTTAGGAAACCGAGGAACTGCCGTCTTCTTTTTTTTGTTGGTAGTATTAAATTTTAGTCTGTTAGTGTAAATTTTTTATCCGATAGTGTAAATTGTATAAATATCAACGTCCATTTTACGGGAATGTTCAAGTTGGGGCTGCTGAGTCGATGAACATGTTAAAAATAGTAAGCTCTTGTACACGTGTCATGCCTCCATTAGTATTGGTCTTCGGCATGTTCAATGTCTCACGTGAGCTCCCACGCTTTTAGCCAAAAATCTGTACTTATATCCCACTTGCAAACATTCAACATAAGACTATCTGTCACTTCTTTAACTCAATCACACTTTCTGCCCCCATCTACTTTCATATTATTACATTTCAACCCCATGAAGTTTTGTGGATGCACGCCGACGTTTGAAAACTAATGTGTCCTAGAACCAAAGGGCTTGTAGTATAATGTAATAGATGTGTAAATAGTCGTTCCCTCCTCATGAGGCTTTAGGTTTGAGTCAAGGTGGAGACAATGGTATATATTTAGAGTAGAATAAAATGAGTGTGTATTGGTCGTTGTAAAAAAATAAACTAACAAATCAGCTAAAGAGAATGAGAGAGAGTAATATTGGTAGACGAATATGTATGCGTGATGAATAACACTTGATAGTTTTCTTGTGTTCGGTTGTTGTTTTCATGCCAACCATAATAGAATCAATAACAAGGGAATAAGCTTAAACAACTAACAAGATTTTTTCTCAACTTTAGCTCTTATATAATTAAATTTCGCTTCATATATACATTGTGATTGATAAAAATTACGTAAACTTACAAATATTTCACATAAAAAGGAATTGATTTCTTTTGGTTTTAAGTCGTTTCACTTCTTTTCTTGATGTTTCTTGACATTTCTATTTCTTAAGGAGGTGTCATGATTGTTAAATAATAATGATGAATCAATGACACGACTACTAACACATCTTTCTTTGGTAATTTACGTGTTAGTTTTCATCTTTTCAAAACAAAAAGAAAAATAAATGTTTATTGACACTTCATGTATATCTGTCATTTGAATATATATGGTAAATTAGTCAATATTTAACATATAAATATAAATAATAATAATAATAATATATGTATTCACATAAACTATAAGTATATAACATAATGAATCTCCAATATATAATAATTGAATAATTAGAATCTCATAAGTCACTTTTCAGTTACTTATTTACTTTTGATAAAAATTTCCGACTAAACTAATATATTCAGTCAAGTTTTTTATTCTAAGAACTTAAACTTATAACTTTTTAAGAATATGACCCATCACAACACTCTTGGCTACCATCACACTCTATAAAAAACATCAAAAGTCGGATAAACCAAACCCACGACGAAAACAACAAGTTAAAAAGTAGCAGGACAGATAATACACATATGAGAATATCCAAGGGGGTATATGTATAACTTCACCAAAAGGCAAAAGTTAGTGTAAGCCATAAAATAATATTATTATAACCTCTATGTCTATCTCAAATGGCGGTTGTGACTTCAACTCTAACCATATATGCACACAACCACCACCCATCAATGACCACCACCACCACCACCACCACCACCACCACCACATGGCTCTGTCAACCGTCAGACCCCGTTGCGCTCGGAGTTTAGAGGCCAGTTATGCCAACCTGCAGGAGCAATTTCACATGCTAGAACAGGAGCAGCCGACGTCAGCCGGTGATCATCACGAGAAGTTGCACAGGGAAGAGGTGATTACGTCACGCCCCGGCGTGACGTCATTTTCCGGCTGGAATCCTGTGCCGGATATTTTGCCAGTGGGGTTCTCGTATAAGAGAGCGTTGGATCAGTTGGGTCATGCAGTTTACGTGAGTAAAGCTATTAATAGAGAGATCATTTACTGGTAAGATTTTTCATGTTCTTATAGTTATATTATGTGACACGAGTTTTCAAATAATAATAATAATAATAATAATAATAATAATAATAACAATAATAATAATAATAATAATGTGTTAGAATGTTGATTACATATTATTTGTTGAGTTTGTGTTAGTTGTAGTGTTCAGGTTTTGAGCATGGATATTGTATGTGCATGTGAAACTAAATGGTGATTGGGTTGTGTGTGTCTCTTTAAACAGTATTGTGTTAGTAAGTAATGACATATATAGTGGAGATTAGAGGTCAGTTAGTTATCTTGTATATTAATTAATATGGTAGATGTGATAAAAAGCATGTGTTAATGAAAGTGGAATTGTTATTGCCTTGTTGGGATCAAGTTGGCATGATTTGATGTTTAATAGTTGTAGGGATGTAAGTTTGCATTAACATGCATTCGATACAAAATCAACTTTATAACTTTATAACAATAAAGAACGTAACTGTATAAGTATGTGTGCATGTTGCAACTCGATTTAGGAGGAAAGAGAAAATGAAACTAGATTATATCACAGTTAAAACAATAGTTACATCACAATCGTTTCAGTTTTCTGCTTAAAATTGATACCATCTCATAATCATTTAATTGTTGATTCTGAAGATTCAAAAATATTACTTTCAAAGTCAAGTTTAAGTTGATGCTTCAGTTTCAGCTTTGTTATTTAGCTTCTAGTAAATTATATTGTAGAATAGTCTTGTGTTTGAAATTTCTCCTATCATTTTAAATGGAGAGTTCTTTTCAAATTAAAAGGATGTTGTTTGTAATTGAATTTTATATGAGTATTTATTAAAGTTTGACCAAGTATAATAAAGTGGAACTATCTATTTCCTTTTATTAGCAGGCATCCTTTTCATTGGTTTTTCTCTTCTTTTATAATTTCTAGTTGACAATATTTTTAACGATAACAATAATCAAGGATAAAATATAAAGATTAGTAAATTATAACTTATTAATTAGAATAGCACCTAATATTCTTCTTGTAACCATCAGTACAGTGTTTAAACCCTCGACTTATTTGATAGAAAAGACACCTTACCATCAGGATGTCCCTTTAAGTATAGTAAATTATAGCTATTTATTTAAATACAACTAGAAAACCATATTGGTTTTTGTTAATATTTTATCTGATAAACCTTCTAGCAGAGTTCTTAGGTTTAAATTTTGCGGTATTTACGTGTGCGTGAGTTTTTTGGTAACGGAATCTTATGGTAAAGGAAAAACTATATCTGATTAAGATGACATGTTTCAGGAACCATTCAGCTGAGAAACTGTTTGGCTACAAGGATTGTGAGGCAATCGGTCAAACAGTCTCGGACTTGCTTATTTACGACGAGTTTCATATATCATCGGAGAAGATCCTGCAAAGAATAAGGTCAGGTCAAAGCTGGGCCGGGCAGTTTCCTTTCAGAAAGAGGTCTGGTGTGACATTCATGGCTTTAGTCAACAAAAGCCCATTATATGAAAACAATGAGCTTGTTGGTATTGTGACAGTTGCAAGTGATGCAACTATATTCAACAAAATCAAGTCAGAGAACCCGAGATCATTCGATGAAGATCCACCTAATGTTCAAAATAAAACACGCGGTTTAAACTTCAAGAAGATTCAATGGCAGCCACCACAACAGTTATCATCTTTTGTTTCAAATCTGGTGCATATCTAAATAACTTTGCATATATTCCTTTTTTGATCTGCAAATCTTATTATTGTTTTATTTTTATCAAGTAACATCCTTTTTCTTTTTACTGTATCAGACTTCAAAAGATATTTTGCGTAAAGGGAGTGGAAATGATTCGCATGCGCGAAGTACATCAGTGGATATGGATGGAGACATTCTAGAATGTGACAATGTGAACATAGAGAAACCTCCAAAAGCAGCTGTACGTTCAAGTTTAACATCCACAAGTTTATTGATTATTGGTTGATGATGTGCTTGTTCTTAATGCGATTGTTTATTGCAGCCTGTTAAGCGTGGTTTTGGCTATAATCTCTGGAAGAAAGCCACTGGTGGTGACAGTGATGAGGATGGCTTTTCTGTGTCTTCAAATTATGTATGAATTCCTTCTGAATTCACTTATTAATAGAGAAAGTTTAAATTTTTTATTATTTTATTGATGAGAATTATTGTTTGGAACAAAATTGTGAACATTTATAGGCAGCAAAAATGTTGTCAAAGTTGAATATTAACAGAGGTGGAAACATTCAGCAAGATTGTCCTATTGATATACAAGCTGCAGCTTACATGCCAAATTATCAACCAAGTTATGCAGAGGGGAACAGACAAGTACACCATAATATTATTGAAGATGCCTATGCATTTGATGCCCTTGAGGGAGAGCAAGATGAGTGTTTTGAGGTAGTTAATCCGGTTGATCGATTCGCGATTTCAACTTTCCAAATCACAAGAAAAGAATTGGAGCTTGAGAATGACCTTAACTGTGCGGTTGATTGTGAAATTCGATGGGAAGATTTAATTTTCAAGGAAGAGATTGGGCATGGTAAGGATGTGATAACTGTTAGCTTTTGTTTAATGCTAAAAGTACATCCAATAGGATCTTCTTATGTTCTCTTTCACTATAGGTGACATGGGCGGTCGCGTGGGTTGGGTTATGGGTCAAAATGGGTCATTTCTCTAATACGGGTCGAAACAGGCTGGGTTGGCCTGCCAAAGTTTTGCTAGCAGGGTACCTACCCAAAGCAGTGATAATTATCTGCTCTCAGCTTTATTAATCTACCCCCATTAGTTTTGCCAAATTAACAAGTTTATGTTAATTTAAAATTGAAATATTTCTGATTAGCATACCCTTTGGTCAAACTTTTTTGTTGCAATTCCTGTAAGTTTGACTTATTTTGGTCAAACTGGAATAGTAGCTCTAATTAAGTCTATTTAACTTGGTCAATGGTTTCCATTCAGTTTAATATGCAAGAAAAAACAGTAATTTCTCATCCTTCAAATTGAGGGATTACGAGTTTTTACCAAATGCTTTCTATTAATTATTAAATATACATCTAGGTATGTGTTATCGATACCGTTTGTGTCAAATATGATTTACAGAAAATATTATTGTAATTCTTGTCTAATTATTTTACTAGAATGATTCAAGAAATCTATATGCATTAAAAAATACAGTTTGGGAGATTTTGACCCGTATGACATGTTTCCTTTTTAAGCTACTAGTTTTTGTTTTACCTTTTGACCAGTAAAGGATAATACATAACCCAAATCAACCCAATGTATATGGGTTGAAATTGCCATCTGCACCTCTTATATTTATATTTAAAGATACTAAAAGGTTTCTTACCTTTTCAGGATCATTTGCTCGGGTTTACCGTGGAATTTGGAATGGATCAGTAAAAATCATCTGAACTATAACCTTTCCATACTTGTATTTCATGTTGAAGAGGGTGTTTGGGATTGCATATTTTTAGCTTATGTTTATGGCTTATAAGCACTTAAAAATAAGCACCTACAATAAGCTATAAAACCTTATAAAACAATCCCAAACATCCTGGAAGAATATACATTTGGTAATATTAACACTTGGTATTCTTTTTGTTACTCCTTCAATCAGGATGTTGCGGTTAAAGTTTATTTTGGCAATCAATACAGTGAGAAGGCTTTGCACGACTACAATAAAGAGGTATGTGAACTTAACATTAAACTAAAGGTTCTCAATTTGTGGCTTTAGATGTATAAGCACATAATATCTACTAAACTATACATGTACTTCAGATTGATATAATGAAAAGACTTCGTCATCCGAATGTATTGCTTTTTATGGGGTCAGTATGTTCACAAGATAAACTTGCCATTGTAACAGAGTTGCTACCCAGGTAATACATGCATTTCATGCTATGCACTCATACAAGTTCAATACGCGTAAAATATTCATCTTAACGAGATGGTAACCAACATAACTATATTCATCGTGATCAGGGGAAGCCTTTTCAATGTTCTTCACAATAGTGGTCACTCTTTGGATATTAGACGACGTCTAAAGATGGCTGCAGACGTTGTAAGTTTCTTTATCAAAGTTACAGTCAGTTTTCATGTTGTTAGTCCCACTGATATTAAGTTTTTCGCACCAACTTCTTTTTTCTTGATCGTAGGCAAGAGGTATGAACTACTTGCACCACAGAAATCCGCCAATTGTACACAGAGACCTCAAATCTTCAAATCTTCTTGTAGACAAGAACTGGTCTGTTAAGGTAGTGTTTCAGATGAACTCGCATTCGTTCATTTTATAATCTTTCAATCACGAAACAAGCTAATTTGGAATATTATCAGGTTGGGGATTTTGGTCTGTCAAAATTGAAGCATGCAACCTTTTTAACTGCAAGATCAGGGGGAGGGACAGTAAGGATATATACTCTCTTTTACTATTTTCTTGATAAAGTGTCAAACTTGAAATTCTATTATTTGATTGTAGTTATATAATATACTTATGTGATCTTTTTGATGTGATATCTGCTGCAGCCTCAGTGGATGGCGCCTGAAGTTCTTCGAAATGAACCTTCAAATGAGAAGTAAGATTCACTAACCATCTTGAAGATAAAACTTTTAGCACATACAGCCTGTCGAATCGTTCTATTAATGGATGTTCTTTTCTGTTGATGAACAGGTCAGATGTGTTTAGTTTCGGCATAATACTATGGGAACTAGTCACACAAAGTGTCCCTTGGAGCAATATGAATCCACTACAGGTAGCTCACTTTCTCTCATTTAGATACAAATTACGATGCAGTTTCACCCTCATAGCTGCTATCGATTTCTTATACGGGTCATGCCCATATCTTTCTTGTTAACATAAGAGTAACTTTACTACAGTAGATAAACAGTACTTGTAATATGTTTGTTATATTTACTAACTAATATTTACGTTTGTTTAAAGGTGGTAGGAGTTGTGGGTTTCATGGACCGTCGGTTAGATTTACCCGAAGACCTAGACCCATCTCTCTCGGCTATCATTCAAGATTGTTGGCAAAGGTTTGATCTTGCATTTTTGATGTCTTTTTTTGTTCCAGTTTTATACTTTTATTAGTTCAGTCATATACTTCAAGTTTCTCAGCCCTATTAATTACATAGTTACTCGGCTGTCATCCTATTACCTAACAAGATTCAGGTTTATTTGGGTTCTTTTTATCTTTAACGGGTCAAATGAGTAACTTAGAGGCGAAAAAAACTAAACAAAAGTGCCCAAAAAATATTGTTAACATATAAAACCTTCCAAACTATTTTACATAATAAAAAAGTTATTGTTAATATAGTTTTAGTAATCAAATTTAACGCATTATTAATTATTTGCAACAAGTAAAAGTAAAACTACAATCAATCTTAATAAACCATGTTGATTCGAATCGAAGGCGAGTTTCATTTATTTTGCAACTTAAAATATGCAGCAACCCAGCGCTTCGTCCTTCGTTCGAGATCATTATGACAAGATTATCAGAGCTAATGCAAAATCTTCCCACTTGAAGAATGAAGAACCAACTCTCATCAATGCAGCTAGCTTCAAAGGAAGCCTATTGCATCATTTGCATTGTGACTGTTCTTTTTGGGTTTCTTAAATGAACAAACTGATTACATGTTGTTTGTTAACATCACTTTATAGTATAAGGTGACATTGACATACACGTGACACATACACACATATATGTATGTATGTATTGGTGTAAAAGGCACCATGTCCTTAAACCCTTTTATGTCATGAGTTGTAGTTTCAAGGTCAGCTACTTGAGTTTACTTGTGGATTTGCTTTGCATGGAGATTAGTTTTAAGTTTATGCCTGAATGTTATTAAATATTATTTACTTATGTATGCCTTGTTGAATATACAATTGCATTAAAAACTTAGGGGGAGCCCTAGGGAACTTATAAACGATAATAATAATTATTATGTTAAGAAATACCAACGTTGAGAAATTTCGACAATTAGTGAGCTAATGTGGCTCAATTTGATTATTATTATTATTATTTGGAACGGCTATCAGACTCGAATAGATATTAAATTGAGCTAACAAAGATAATTAGGTAAGAATAGTAAAACCGAGTTAACAACTATGATGATTGCCGATTTCTAAGAGATACACTTGATTTCTAGATTTTGAGATATTAGATCGATTTAACAACAAAGATAATTAGATCATGTGTAGTTGTTTAGTTAAAATGTCACGTAGGTGCTATGTAGATAAAAACCATTTTACTAAAGCCCTCTTAAATTAAGTGTAGTGTTAACTAGCTAGAGTTGGAGTTCAATTGATACAATAGTGTAGGCAAAGTTGTTTTTGAAGCCTGTTAAGGGCTTAACGACTTATAGGTTTGTAGCCCTTTTAACTATCATATAGGTAGTGGTGTTTGAAGCTCAACTTCTGTCCATGTTATCATTATTAACGCCCCATCTTTGTCCACCACATATAGTCTTAGCTAGGTTAAAGAAAACTAAAACCGAGTTACCAACAGTCATGATTGCCAATTCGAAGAGATACATTGACTTTAGATTTCGATATCGTGTTGAGAATTCTTGTTAAGAACAACGGTTATACCAGGTGCTAGATTTCACGATTTCAAAGAGCTACGATTTTGATAATGTTTTGTTTACGGGATTTGCCCTTTGTGAAAATGTAAGTATAAAATTGGAAGGAGACGATCACTTGCTCTTTTAATTTTTTCATTTGAAACAAATCATTACTATAGCTCTAATAAATCATAAAAACATTTTAAACTAAATAAAGTACTTGTTTGTGACATGTATTAACCCTACTAACTCATGACTCATAAATAAATCCGATTAGACTAACATAAAGTACATTACTAAGATAACTCTTCTTTTTTAAGTTAAGTTCCGAATCTTAAGACCATAGTCACAAGAGAATGAAAAAAAATAACAGGTTAGATAAAATTAGTAGATTATTATTTATTTTTTTACCATAGATTATGCAAGCCCAAAGGGATATGCATAAACCAAAGAAATTGATTTTAAGAAAAAAGTTTATTAGTGAAGAAGCATCAAAGGGATACAAAAATAAAATGGTTTATGAATATTTGAAAACCTGCCGCCCAAATAATAATAATAATATGTTGACCGTTGACTGAGAAGAAACCAATAAGAGCATTAAATGAGTCAGCGATTACGGCCTTGGGTCAAAGCGACGTGGGTCTAACAATATTCCACGTGAAGAAGACCATTGCCACTTTTTAGTCTTTTCGTCCTAC
The DNA here is from genome assembly GCA_018326385.1 of Flaveria bidentis. Taxonomy (NCBI): domain Eukaryota; kingdom Viridiplantae; phylum Streptophyta; class Magnoliopsida; order Asterales; family Asteraceae; genus Flaveria; species Flaveria bidentis. The sequence goes on from BJCM01068001.1 coordinate 24,518, forward strand.
TAATTAAATTAATAAAAACAACATATCCCTATATACAAAAAAAATGTGACTTAAAGAGTGCATGTTATTAGTATGACGATCATTGTTATCATACTTTACAAAACAATATTATTGTAGTAAATGTATTGATTATCTTATAAAGTTAAATAAATCTTTGGATTTTTTAGTTTAGTTTTATTAAGTAATAAGTATGTTTTTTACTTATTACTTAATTAACAAAAATACATAAAATCATAGACTTTTTATAATGGTTGTGATGAATGAGACTCGTGATCTAAACTTTAGACTTCATCCCAAGATAAAAACATAAAATTATAAAAACATATATAGAATTGTTTAACACTAAATTGATGTATTGTGAACATTTTTTTCCTTTTAGAAATTAACTTACGATGGGTGTTTCTCGTAAATATTAGCATATGTAGCAACTCTAGCTTTTCACCGACACTGTGATATTTTATGATATTATACAATCGTTCAACAAAATAATTTCATAAACCTTGTTTTTCATGTGTCTTCCTATGATGCCAAGGTTGTCAAAATCATCAATATAATGGAAGTGAGATGGAGGTAATTTCATAGATGACTCCGACGTCAATTTTAAGGGTGTTTTTATTTATTTATTTTTACTTTTGTTTGATATAAATTTAGAGTTTGATTTTTTTCTATGTACTTTTTCTTAAAAAAGGTTACAAATATTATGTTGTGATAACCATTAAGTTTATCACGTCAAACTTACCACGATTTTTTTGTGTATTTCACTAATCATATAAAAAGATATATACATCATGACAACATCAGATATCAAGCTTGAAATTACAATAGCACCAACACACCAGGTGTTTGTGGAAGGGCGATCTTCACGACGTCTTTTTCTCTTTTATTAACTCAAAACTCATAAACATGACAAAGACCCCCACATCTATATATCAAAAACCAATAAGAACTGTATATATCTATTATTTTCTAAATAATTTCTAACAAACTTTAAAATAAACTAACAAAATAATAAACCAAAACAGACAAAATTAACAAGATAATGCTACATCATGATAAATAAAAAGAAAACAAAGCATGCTATAGAGAATATAAAAACAATATATAATTTACATAACATCTTATTATAAAATACACGAGTTTCGTTTTCCGTATGATTTGTAATAGATGAATAAGACAGAAAACTTTTGTAGGTGTTTTGGATCAACACTGGAGAACGTGGTGAAGAAATATGGAGGGGTTGCATTGCATGTGGTGGTGGAGTGTTATGGGCGATGGTGTGTGGGGTTGCATTCTTTGATGACTATTTTGGAACTACTTAAAAATACGATGGATCTAATTAAACAAACATTGGTGTTTACATACCAATTCAGACATTCACACTTCAACTCATTCACACTTCAACTCTAGTTAATAAGCTTAGACTTTTTTTTATTTTACAATCTTTTTCTACTATAATAAAAAAAATTTGGGATCACACGTGAAAATATCACATTTATCATCACCAAAATTTTCCCGTATGTCCATCCTATTAAATAATTACTTTAATTACTAATAATATTATTTCACATTTTTTAGATTTAATAAATTAAGAAAGAGATCTATTTATTAATGTTGTTTTTACAAATATAATTTTTTATAAAATAATATATTTTTCTAAAGCATAGATTTTTTACAAAAAATATGAAATATTTTTAAAATGGTATTTTAAAAAGTCAATTTTCTAAAACAAGAAATAATTAAACTTGGGAGTGACAATAAGGAAACTTTTAATAATGACATTTTTATACGGTTTGTTTTAGAATAAAATTTTTATTTAAAAAAATAAAAAAAAAATTTTAAAAAGTTAATATCACTGTTTTATTATTTATAGTCATTTCTCATATGTAATTTCAGTCATATCGTATCTTAAAACATCATTTTATAATTAATTAATATTAATATATTTTTATTATATTAATATGTTATTTTATTTAATTCATGTAACACAAGGGTTTACTAAAACTAGTAAGTGAAATAAAACAATATAATATAAAAGTATAGTTTTCTCATTTCTCTTATATTAAATTTGGAAAATGTAAATATGAACGAATTAGTCTAGCATGACCTAAACACGAGTGGCGAAGGCATAAAATCAAAACTTAGTAGAACTTTTTTCACCATCAGTACTTGTATATCAACATCAAATTGCTACCGACTAGTTTTGCTAAGGTTGCTTTAGTTGCTACCAACCAACATATTGCTACAAAGCTACCAAAGTTGGCACTAATGACAATTGATAACGCACAAAACCTTCACTTCCATTACAGAGAAAAAATATTTAAAAGAAACAAAAAGGAACTTAAAGTACCAAAGTTTTCATAACGCACAAAACCTATTAAACTTAAAGTACAACTAATAATACATAAAACATTTGATAATTAGTATTATATACAACAGAAAATTATCATAATAATCATTTGAACAACAAAACTTACCAAAATAAACTTTGACTTCCAAAATTTTCAAAATATTTTTTGACTTCCTCACCTCTCCACCTAAGCGAGATATCCCCAAAAAATCTCGCCTGAATTTAAAAAATAAAAATAAAAAATAGTTTTTAATTAAAAAGTTAATGACTACATTTTAATTATTATTAATCATATGAAAAATAATTCGTATAAAATAATGTACGTTTTTAATGTCACCCATAATGTACGTATTTTTTGTATCCTTTTTTATTATTTTCTTAAACTCTCGTAACTTCTAATTATTAATAATTTTATAAAAAAACAAATTATATAAATATGTAACTTTCTATAAACGTACTTAGATAAAGTTTTATACATATAAATTTTTTTTTGAAAAATGAAAAGATTTGCTCTTTTAGCAATTTGTTTAGTTTTAGAAGAAAAAGATATTATAAAAGAAGGAACAAAATAAATAAGTATTATGATTTATTAAACGGTATTGAAGTGTATCTACCAATGTCATTAACCACACATTTACCTTTTAATGGTAGATACTCTTCAACATTATTTACAAAATGAGATTTACCATCACTGTATAGTATGATATTAATTGACATTTTCTGATTTTAAATAATTTTAAGAAGAAAATAACAAAAAGGTTGAGAAGAATGTAAGATTTGATAACTTTGTTAAGGGTAAACATTGTATTATATAGGTGAGAATAAAATTAAATTAATTTTTTATGTATTTAAAAACAATAAATAATTAAAAATACGGATTTTTTTGGTTATATATATATATATAATTATGGGCGAGGGGGGTATTTCGTAATTTTGGGCGAGGGATAAAGACACGTCAGCGAGGGATGTGTACATGGGCGATGGATTCTCATAATCCCTCGCTGGCACATCTTTCAAGGTGAGAGATTCTCATTATCCCTCGCTGACACGTTTTTCTAGGCGAAGGATTCCCATAATCCCTCGTCACGTCAACGAGAATGGACGCGTAAAGCCATAGGATTGGTTGTTTTATTTAATAAACTTTATTTTTAACCGGTTATTTTAATAATTTGATTTGATCAAATGGTGAGCTCCACCTTGACTTATGACTAGTGTTGAAAATCCATCTCAGACTTACCAACCACTAGTCTTTTATTATCTAAATACATATATATAAATATTTTAATTCATTAAAATAACGAAAAAATATATATAAACCGCTGGAAATAAAATGGTTTTTAAGCCGCACAATTTCTATATATTTATTGAAAAGAATTATTATTAAACACACAAAAACCTCTAGCCATACTTCCTACCATACCTCCACGTTCATCCCCAAACCATATACAATATTCACACACACACACACACTATTATTATTCTTCTTCTTTTTCTTCTTTAACATGAGTTAATTTCTCAATGAAGTATCCAACAAACATTATCTAACAAAATCACAACAATGGGTAAAGCGTCGAGATTCTTCAAATCACTATTCGGATACAAAACCAATGACACACCACCGTCACGTTCGAAACCTAAACAACAACTAAGACGACGCTGGAGTTTCGTAGCACCACGCGAAGAGGATATCCCTCCGCCGCGCGGTCGAACCGCATCCAAATCGCTCGACGAAAGCTCAATCCATCATCAACGACAACGACGACGACAACAACATGACGATGATCTCCTTGAGAATGAAGATTCTAGCAAGCGCGCTATTGCGCTTGCTACAGCCACCGCTGCAGTTGTTGATGCAGCGGTAGCTACCGCACAGGCGGCGGTGGAGGTCGTACGGATGACCAGCAGAACCACCACCGTCTACGGTGGTCATGAGAAACTAGCTGCCGTTAAAATTCAGTCTTGTTTCAGAGCTTATCTGGTACGTATTTACGAAACTAGACATTAACCTCACTTTAATTACAAAAACTATTCTCAACAACTTTTAACTAACTGAGGGTAGTTTAGTCTTTTAGTTATGTATCTTCTCTAAATTATTATAACTAGACAGTTTTCTAGTTAATGATTGAATAACACGGTACAAACTTATGTTTTATTACGTATCTTACAAGTTTAAAATGAGATGTATGTAATTCTCTTTTTATTAGATGCACGTTTGATTCACATATTTATTGGAATTGTAATTCACCGCTGACTTGTGTTCGATAGCGTGATTGTAGTAATATGTTAATTATGATGTTATACTTATTACATTAAATCAATGACTGATGACTTATATGTATTTTTTGTAAAATCAATTTTTGTACACCTAAAATCACTTACTTTGTATTGATAAGGATTCAAATTATAATATTTTTATGAGAGAAAAACATCGTACCGTCAAATCACTAGGTTATGAATATGAAATATATGTATTTAATTATTTGCATATCATGTTTTTTTTTACATGAAGTGATTTAAATTTTACACAAAATAATGAAACAATGACAAAGTAATTTATGACGCATTTCGTAGTCAAACATGACCCATATCATAAAAAAATATAATTAAAAGTTTAATGAACATAGACATAATAAGATGTTATGAATTATTGGGAGACATGATAACATATGTCACATGAGTTTAATACTTATGTAGGTGGCAGGTAAGATGTCATGGTCTTCTACTATAAAAATAGATGTCTTCTTTATTCCCTTCATCTTTGTATGGTCACTTCCACCTCTCGTTTAGACCAATATCCCATAATTATGTACTCAAATAATTCTATCAATGTACTATTGTTATTTGATGTGACATTTCTATAACTACTTTTAACAACTTGATATGTACATCTAACCTTAATATGTTACATGTTAAGAAACTTAGTAAACACGATAGAGTTTATAATGATATACAACATATCGATATGTACATAAACCATGTGCAACATTCTGTCACTTGGTTTTCTTAAACTTTTTTAACACAAATGAAATTACATCAACCATCATACATACAAAGATATATCGTTTCATGACACTAAAGAAAATGTTCTTTGTGTGTTATAAAATTTATTGGATTTGTAGGCGAGGAGAGCGTTGAGGGCTTTGAAAGCATTGGTGAAGCTACAAGCGGTGGTGAGAGGTCACATTTTAAGGAAACAAACCGCGGATATGATGCGGCGTTTGCAAGCTTTGATGCGGGCTCAGGCTCGTGCACGCGCACTCAGGTCCCAAATAACTGATTCAACTGCCCCGCCCTCTCATTTCCATTACCACCACCACGTAAGCTTTCTATTTTACCTTTTTCTCAACTTTCAATTTTGAATTTGATTCTGAATTTGTATAATAGTTATACCTATAAGGTACAAATATATATAGATGGTCGATAAAAATAGATTAAAAACTGTTGTAACTTTAATAACGTGTCTTCTGCTTGCAGGGTCCTCCAACTCCTGAAAAAATCGAACATTTTCCACATACGAAACATGATCATAGTGCGACATCAAAGGTATGTTTTAAGTATATGTAATCACGAAACGATCATCATATATACTTTTAAAAAAGTTTGCAAAGTATGATGGTTATTTTAAACCACAGAGGAACAACTCAAAATCTAATGCTCGAGGAACGTTTCTCGATGGCTCGACGGACCATGAACACTACAAAATTGTTGAAGTTGATAACGGGGAACCCCGTGTCATGTTTAACGGGCGAAGGGTCTTTCAACAGGACCAAATAAGTTTTGGGTATAGCCAAAGTTGGGCCACTTCAAGAGGGTCAACATTTCAACCAACAAGCTCAAGCCCTTGTGCATCTTATGAAGTGAATTCTATCGATGACTCGGTGAGAGGGGGCGTTTCTACGCCTATTAAAAGTGATGGAACGAAAAGCTGCTTTAGCGGCTGCTCGGACCACCCAAACTACATGGCTAACACAGAGTCTTCACGTGCTAAGGTCAGGTCTTTAAGTGCTCCCAGACTGAGGCCTCAGCTCGAGGCCTCTTATGCAACAAAGAAAGATTCGGGTTACAAATACGTGTCGGGTCTGCATCAGGGTTCAACCATGCGGGAGAGTTTCGCCAAAAAGACTTATCCAGGGTCCGGTCGGCTCGATCGACTTGGGATGCCAGTCTATGACACGATGGAAAATGACTTTTGTATTAGTTATTGGAACTGATATGTGTTTTCTAAATTATTTAAATAACCGACGTTAGATTTGATCAATGTTTATGTTTATTTGCTAGTATGAATATACATTTTGAATAGTTTGGATTCTAAATGACCGATCATCTACTACATAATCCTTTTAGGTGACACGAATAATTATATAAACGTCCTATGTATGTATCAGTGAAAAAATATCCTTTCAAGATAATTTTGTACAAAGCAATATATATAACAACAATGTTAACCGCACATTTGAAAATACAAAAATAAACCACAAACAAAACCTTAAAGTTTTATAAGTTAACCATAATTTTATCACCCTACCCCAAAACAAAACGAACACCTAAATTTTCTCCCGTTGGTGAATCTAAAAAAAGATTCCGGTAATGAGGAGTTAAAAAAGATCCTAGGCTCAGCACCATGGCACCGGCGTCATCTCCACCACCGCCACCACCTCCACCGCCTGGGCGTCCACCAACTAATAGCCTCTTACGGTCGTCCTACAAGAAAGGCAAGCAAACAAAAGTCTTCCGAGTAGTTCGGTCAGTATTTAGGTCATTCCCTGTTGTAAAACACGCGTTGCCCGGTGGCCGTCTACGTCTAGGAGACGGCCACCGGGCAAATTGCGTGACAGGGACTCTGTATGGATACAGAGAAGGGCGCGTGACCCTTGCAATACAAGAGAATCCTAGAACGTTACCGATTATGGTTCTCGAGATGGAGCTCACGACGGATGTCCTACAAAACGAAATGAGTTTAGGAATGGTTCGGATCGCGTTAGAATGCGAAAAACATGTGGATAAAGACAAGGTTAAGCTTTTGGAGGAACCGTTATGGACGATGTTTTTTAACGGTAAAAAGGGTGGTCTCGCGATGAAACGTGACGTGACGAAGGATGATTTGCACGTCGTAGAGTTGCTCCGGCCGGTGCTGATGGGTGCCGGAGTCTTGCCGGAAAAGTTTGACGTGGAAGGTTCGGAATCGGATGGTGAGATGACGTACATGAGGGCCCACTTTGACCGTGTAGTGGGGTCCAAGGATTCAGAGACGCTTTACATGTTAAGCCCTGATGGAAACAATGGTCCTGAATTGAGCATTTTCTTTGTAAGGATATGATTTTAAGTTTTGACATCGGATCATAATTCCATTGTTGAGGATGAAATTGATTTAGGGATAACATATTGTTCGTATTTTAATTTGCATAATTTGCAAAATCATGCTATCTTGGATCGATTTCAATGCATCACATATAAACAATATGATAATGATTTGAGTGTTCAGATTGCTTATAAGTTTTTAATCCCGTGAACAAGCACAGGGCTGTAGAAAAAGTTCGTGCCTCGAAGTTTGCTCAAGAAAAACTCGGATCGAAAAAAACTCGTATCTAAACGAGCCGGCTCGGCTCGGATCGAAAACTAAACGAGTCGAACTCGAGCCAGGGTTAGCTAGGTTCGAGCTCGGCTCGTGACTCGGTTCGTTGGCTCGGCTACTGGCTCGGTGCATATAATATTATAGTATAATAATAATAATTATTATTACTACTACTATTATTATGATTATTGTTTTTATATTAGGCTTTTAAAAAGTTTTTTTTATAAAAATGAGTTTTTTGTAGAAACATTAAGTATTTTGTTTAAAAAATATATAACTTGATAGTAATTATTTATATTCAATATAATGATATTTGTTTCTCTAAGCAAGGAGTACCCAACAAATATAAAAACCATAATATATACTTTTTGTGTTTTTATATAAATTAATGTAAAAAAATAAAAAAAATTAAATCGAGCTGGCTCGAGCTTTTCACGAGCCAAACTCGAGCCAGTGTTTTTAGTTCATTAAAATTTTCGAGTCGGCTCGACTCGGCTTGATAAGCTTCTAGCTCGAGCTCGAATCCATCCTGATCTGGTTCAGCTCGGATCGTTTAGTGCCCTAAACAAGTAATTGAAAGAGTGATAAAGGAAAACATTAGAAATTACACGATCTATAGAAAAAACATAACCGAGAAAAAAACATTTCTAACTATAATGAAGCCTCAAAAGATGGGCCGATCGAGGTTGAGACTTGGGCCTCTGAGTCAAGTTGGACTGAGCACCGTCATAAGCCCAATACTTTTTCATGATTTAACTTTTAAGTGGTATTTATGACAAAAATGTTTAATTAGGAAATAAAAGTTTTATACAAATTGGTAAAAGGTTGTTATAATGATGTTAAATATAGTAAGAAATGATATAAATTAGTGGGCTTTCAGCCTTCAGGCGTCACATGACATTTATGAAACAAATTCATCTTTTATAAAATATTCATGTAATATATTTATAAAGTTAGATATATTTTAAAAGTTGTGACCAATTATCTATCGAACTCCTTGTTACAAATAGCATTTTGTTGTTGCATTAAAACATAAAAATGTGACTAATCTTCTTAACATTGAACTTGATAAATGAAGTGATTCAATAATTGAAAAATGAGACTATTCAGGATTTACGCATTGAATGCGGAGATTACGCATGAATTTTTAGTAGTAGATCCATAATCAAAGAATTGTTCGTTATTATTACAGAAAAAATAAAACAAAATATACGGTAGAACTATGACAGATATTGTATGAGGTCTACCCACTGTTAGATGCATATGCGTGTATTCGTAAAGTAACTTTTTATCAATATTTATAGCTTTTAAACATTTGTGTACAAATTTTCTACATTAATTTTTAGAATTTTTTTAATAATAATCTTGTCACAAAATTTTATATATTATTTCTCAAAGTTTTTTTTAATTGATTTACTATTAGTAATGAAGCCGAATATTATAAGATTGTTAATATGGTAGTTGAGTTATGTTACCCATTGAATGCGGAGATTACACATGAATTTTTGGTAGTAGATCCATATCAAAGAATTGTCCGTTATTATTACAGAAGAAATGAAACAAAATATACGGTAGAACTATGACAGTTATTGTATGTGTGTATTCGTAAAGTAACTTTTTATCAATAATTATAGCATTTAAACATTTTTGTACAAATTTTCTACATTAATTTTCAGAATTCTTTTAATAACAATCTTGTCACAAAAATTTATATATTATTTTTCAAAGTTTTTTTAATTAATTTACTATTAGTAATGAAGCCGAATATTATAAGACTGTTAATATGGTAGCTGAGTTATGTTACCCATTGAATGCGGAGATTACACATGAATTTCTAGTAGTAGATTCATAATCAAAGAATTGTTCGTTATTATTACAAAAGAAATGAAATAAAATATACGGTAGAACTAGGACAAATATTGTTTGAGGGTCTACTCACTCCTAGATGCATATGCGTGTATTCGTAAAGTAACTTTATATCAATATTTATAGCATTAAACATTTTTTTACAAATTTTCTACATTAATTTTTTGAATTTTTTAATAACAATCTTGTCACAAAATTTTATATATTCTTTTTCAAAGTTTTTTTAATTGATTTACTATTAGTAATCAAGCCAAATATTATAAGATTGTTAATTCGGTAGTTGAGTTATGTTCTGATTTTCATGTCACTTAGGCCTTGTTTGATTCATCTGATCATGCGTCTGACCACTGATTGCCTGACCCGGTCAGCCGGTCAGCGCGTTTGATTTGCTCGAAAAACATCGACTGACCCGGTCGCTAGGTCTGACCGAGACCTTAAATTTGGGTTCCCTGACCGAGACCACAACACCAGCCGCACCGCCCCCTCTTCTCTGAAATCCCTCCGACGTGACTCCCTCCGACTGATCTCCCACGGCGATGGCGATGGAGACGCAATCATCCCGTAAGCGACATCGCACATCGAGGCATGGAGGCGCAACCATCCCGTAAGCGACTACTCTCCCACGGCGATGGCGGTGGAGACCTCGACGATTTCAACAATAAACCTCTGTAATCTCTCCACCTTCCTCTTTATACTCTTAGATATACGTTTATACTTGCTTATATATTCTTCATCTGAATGTGATCTTCCAATTC
>BJCM01068002.1:0-10666 GCA_018326385.1 Flaveria bidentis
ATATATATTTTTGACGAAATATATATGAAGAGTGATTCTCGTACAAACGATCTAAAGTTAACAACATTTTAAAAAATAAACAAATGGTGAATTCGGTTTTTTTCCGATTGAATACGGTTTTTTTTTTGTTTTTAAACAAAACCGAACCAAATTGAATTAGCCATATTCCCAATTCAGTTTGGTTCGGTTATTGGTTATGCTTGAAATTTTTTTAAAAACGAATAAACCGAACAAACCGATAACCGAACCGATGAACACCCCTATTTCCAATACATCAATTCAATAAACCATGCCTAAAGGCTTAACTAAAGTCGAATCATATATCCATCCGTCAAAAAAGCTTATGATGTGCCTATGCAACGTTCACAACTTTAACCATCATTGTACCTGAGGGCATCCGTAATAACTTAGCGGGTCTAAACAAAAAATGTCAATGCCTACACCTTTTAAACAACACTTGTGGTTGCAAGCACACTCTAAAAAATACTCACAAAACCTACCAACTATTACTCCTACACTCGCTAGTGCACTAAAATAGGTTGCTCACGCCTCACGAAGGGATAACGGAGCTGTGAGACGTATTCGTCACGTCTCACGCCCCGGTAACACGACCCGGTAACACACTCAAACCTCCACCACGGATGTGTTAATGATGCTCTAAGATCTAAATTGTGTGTTTCCAGAATATTCTTGTCTCTCCAATCAAAAGTGCACTACTAGAAAACCCTAATTCATTAATTTTACAACACTTGTCAAGTAGACATGAAGAGAGAGAAAAGGTGTTAAGTGTTAAGTGTCCATCTTTCATTTTGGTCCCATTTAGATCCCCTAGAACAAAGCCAAAACACAACTTCTAAATCGAAATATAATGAAAAAGAAAACATATAACACTTGTTATCTTTCTTCCATCTCTCGAGGGTTCTCTTTCTTGGAGCCTCTGTATAATACACTCAAACCCTAACCTTTAATCCTTATCATTCTAGATCCATCTAATTTCTTGTTTTCCCCCCTCAAAATAATCATTCTTTAAACATCATATCACAATCTTTCATCTTGTTCAACAACACCAAAGTGGGTGTTCTTCAAGATTCAAGAACACCCATGGCTTCATCATCAGTTTGCAATAGAAACCCATCATTTGCATTCAATCCACTTGTCAAAAATCCTGCAAATTACCAATCTTTATTCAAATCCAACACACCCCTCCATTTCACTTCTGTCCAGCAGAGAAAACCCATGAGAATCTTGAAATCCCCAAATTGCAGGAACCCTAGGAACCCTAGAACAGATATGGTTGACCCTGTTGTTTTCTATCTGAACAAGGTCAAGAAAACAGAGAATGAAAAGAAAGATAGAAGCTTTAGTGGGATTCAAGATTTGTTGAATCTTTGTGGGTTTGGGTATTGGGTTCAAGGATTTAGATGTTTTCCATGGCTAGCACTGAATTTCCATATGGCTAATAGTATGAATATGAATCCTTCAACATTACAGTTGGTGCAGAATTCTGCTAATCTTCCAATGGTGGCAAAGCCCCTTTATGGAATATTGTCAGATGCTCTGTTCATTGGTGGTTCACATAGGTTGTCTTATATTTCCATTGGAGGTTAGCTGTTATTCTGTTCATATGTTCATTACATTGATGCTATTGTGTATGTGTGTGTGTGTGTGATTGTGTGTCATCAGGTAGTTGACATTGCTAAATTTCACCTAATTATATGGGGGTAGGTTAATAATTTTGAGTTCATTCTTCATATGATGCATAAAACTTTATGACTTATTGGGCAATAATTGCAGTTTCTTTGAATATTCTTTCTCAGAAAGTTATTCCAAACTTACATCTGTTGTGAAAAAGAGTGGAATAAACATAAATCTTATAATTTGGCCAAAAAGCTGCCAACTGATATAACCTTTTGAAGTTTAGCATATTTAACATAAATCTTGTGTATTCTTGAATTTTTCATAAATGCATTGATGAATTATACTACAACCCAGTTATGTATTTCTATGGCATCTGTTTGGCAAATTTGAGTTAGAGGTGTGAAAATATGTGGTTGTATAGAATTGGGTAACGGGTCAAAATGGGTAATCTGTAAGGGATGTTGAAATGGGCCATCAGGTTGGGCCAACCCACCCGCTAACATTTTATTGGGTCTTATGAATCATTATATTTTTGTTAAGAGGTATAAAATTGACCTTTTTTCTAATAAAACGATTTTAAGAGGTTTTTATATGATTGAATGCTCAATGGATTACTTTCGCCCTGTTTGACCCGTTACTTTTAGTTGATCCTCCAGCTTAAGCGCATTTGACCCGTTAAAGATAAAGCATAATCTAGATTGACCGGTTTATGGGTAAATGAGTTAAAATTGCTACCACTTATTTTGCTTATACATATTATATTTTGGAAAATGAATGACATAAGCTTATGGATTGCCTATAGATTTAAAGTGATTGTTATCAATCTTTTCAGTTGTGCTGCAGATATTATCATGGGGTTCTATGGCATTGATCCCTCCTGCAAGTAAAGCACTACCGGTTCTCATGACGTGTGTTCTTCTCGGTAATCTTGGAGCATCGATTACGGAAGTTGCAAAAGACGCACTCGTTGCAGAATACGGTCAAAAAAACAAAATAAATGGTCTTCAATCCTATGCATTCATGGCTTTAGCTGCAGGTGGAGTTCTAGGCAACTGTTTAGGCGGTTTTCTTCTACTAAAAACACAAAAACCGAAATTCATGTTCTTGATCTTCGCATCATTACTCTCGTTGCAACTTTTGTTATCTTTAACAGCAAAAGAAGCATCATTTAACTTGCCCCGATCTCCCAATCATCATGAATCGATCTCATCAAGCATCAAGAAACAGTTTTCTGACCTCATTTCGGCGATCAAGAACGATGGTGTTCTTAAGTCACTTTCATGGGCTGTAGCTTCTTATTCCATGGTACCAATCTTATCCGGATCTTTATTCTGTTACCAAACACAAATCTTGAATCTTGATCCGTTTGTTATCGGGATGTCAAAAGTTATCGGTCAGTTACTTCTGTTAGCTGTAACCATCCTCTACAACCGCTACTTTAAAACAATCTCCTTGAGGAAACTAATCGGGACAGTTCAGATCGTATACGCGTGTTCTCTACTTCTTGATCTTGTTCTTGTGAAGCAAATAAACCTCAAACTTGGAATCCCAAACAATATCTTTGTGGTATGCATTTCGGGTATTGCAGAAATAATCAATCAGTTCAAGATTCTACCTTTTCAAGTGCTTTTTGCAAGTTTAGCCCCTCCAGGTTGCGAAGGATCGCTGATGTCGTTCTTAGCATCAGCCCTTTGTTTATCCTCGATCTGTAGCGGGTTTTTGGGTGTTGGAATGGCGTCGTTTCTTGGAATATCATCGGTTGATTATTCAAACCTTCCTGCAGGAATTGTTATACAATCTTTAGCAGCATTGGTGCCGGTTTGTTGGATTCATAATGTACCCGCCTCACTACCTTCAGATGAAAAGGAGAAGAAGACGGGTTTGAGTAAAAAGAGGCGAAAGACCCGAAGAGTTGGGAGAGTCGTGTTTAATATGGTTTTTGTTTATCGAAGAGAACGAGAATCCGAGGCGCAGAGGTAAAGATTTACAGATCAAGAAATCTTTAAATTCATCAAAGCTTAGATAGGTTGATTTTTTAACTTGTGTACAGTTAGCATACATGTTAAAAATGTCATATTTTTTCCCTCTGATGAATCTTGATAAGCAAATATGTTTCTTTCATCATTCTTACCTGCTGCAATATCAACTCTATAAGTCATCTAAAGATTAGAAAGTTGGGGAGAGGCCTCATACACAAGTCATAATCATATGTAACACGTTAACCATTAACCGTTCGGTCTAAAGCTCACTATACGTCACTAGTAAGTAGCATTTAGATTTTCATCGACGTTGTTAGGCATTATTTGTCGACCATTGTTAGCCGTCGTCGGCCGGATATTGGTGTTCAAGTGCTTCATACTTGCTACTCTTGACTCTTGGTTGCATGCTTCGAATCTGGATTTCATTGTTACCAATGTCTTTTTATTACTCAAATTGGATTCGGAGATCCACCTCAATTCATTTTGTAGCCAAAGAAATGTTAAAAATATAAGTCATATTAGGTCATGGGGAGTCATTTTATTGTTAAGGATATGTGTATGACGACTGACATATTAATGTGTCTTTTAACTAGTTAGTGAGTTCAAATTGCACTTACATATATATCTTTTTAAACTTGAAATTTATATATTTTTTCATATTACTTATGCATTGACAATTTGTGTTATGAAAAAAATGTAATTTTTCATGTGTAGAGAAAGATATATGTACTTCTTCTATTAAAATATGTATAAAAATATTTTGTTGTTTAATTTCACGCTTGTGATAATTGGAAGATTAATGGGTCTCGTCATGAATTAGTGGTTGGTTTTGGTCATTACGACTCATTCTGGCATTGAGTTGTGTTTGATAAACTTTATTTTGATAAATTGTACATTGATAAAATACGATACATTTTTTAATATTACATTGGTAAAATACATTACATATCTAGACAATACTAATAAACGTACATGTATTTTTTTCTAGTCACTGGTGTGTATGTTGACTAGAATGCTAATCCTAACAAGTCCAACATTTGAGAACCCAACCTCTTATATAATTTTATAGTATTGTATGACCATCAACGCTATTGAAGCTCCATGACATTCATAGCGAGATACATATATATGCATATTTTAGACACCTATCTAGATCGACAATTCCATTTGTTATCATAAGTACTGAATTATATTTACCGCAGAATGTATTCATGAAGACGTGTCCAAAACTCCACCATCTGCATTTCCTAACCTAACATATGCATCTAGAGACGAACAAGTTGCCATATGCATTTCCAAACTTGGTGTTATTTGAAAAATTAGAGCTAGAAAGAAAGTGATGCAAATAATGTGCACTTCTTCTCGACTAATCAATAGTCTAGACCAACAAGCGTGAGGATTCTTAGATCAAGTTTGGCGGATTTCAATTTCGAAACCATCAATTCCAACATCCAAGAATCACATCCCTCACACGCAACCATCGTTGAAACTCAAAGGTCTCGACACTCATGGTAAGCTTCTGATAACTATAAATAAAAAATGCTACCGAATAATCAACGACATATATTCACATAAAAACTTGTCACATTTGCACCGTCAAAGAAGTGTGGGTTATATATATATTTGAAATCATATCCATAACATTATCCATGGCAAACCAAAGAAAAACTTTTCCACATGATGATTTATATGTAATTTCTAGACTTATGAAGGGGAGGGGGCCCCATTTAGCCCAATAAAAGTTTCAAAATATTTTATAGCCCAACCGTCCCTATTGTTTTACACTACTTTTAAGTTTTACCTACCTAGAGATGGTAGCAATCGAGTGTCACGCATAAACTATGAAAGTAAACTTTTTTATTTTTAACTTTTAACATTTATTATTGTTTATAAATTTTAGAGTAAATTATAAATTGTGTTTTTTATTAATACATATAATTATATCGTATGTCTTTTAGTTATAATAATTACATTAAATGTTATTTTTTAATACAATTTGCATATTTATCGTCTTTTACACTAACCTTCATCCAAATTTAAAATTAAGTCAGACATGTGTCACTCACATGATAGGTATTTAGGTATTTTATATGCCTACAATGAGTCAAAAATATTTTTACGTCGCCTTCATGTTAAGATGTTCACAGTAGGATATCTAAATTTTTCGAATAGTAGAAATTACTATACATATTTGTATTTGCATCTGAATTTGAGACATCTAAATTTTGATACCCAAAAATTCAGATAGTGATACGGATAGCGATTCAAGTATCCGAACTTCTTTTTTTTTCAATAACTAGATATATGTTATTATAAAAATAATGTGAACACAACATACATTAAAAAATCTCAATATACACTAACAAGTCCCAAAAAAACGTTTAACACTTTAGAAAATTGACAAATTTTTTTAAGTTTTCGAATAATCGGATATTCTAATATCCGAAGTTTCTCAAATAAAAATATCCGAATTTTTGAATATCCAAAATGCAGATATCCGAACTATAGGATATATGAATTACGGATATGCAGAACCATATCTAGTACACCAATCATAATTTAAATCATTTTTCCTTTACATTATATGAGATACTTTTTAAATTAGACGAACTCAACAAAAATAAAGCAACTACATTAGCAATTACAAACCTAGGTAATTGCTTATGTTATACTAATTTGCTTATGTAATCCATATTTAAATGATAGTGATATTAAATTGTACTTCAATTACATTTAATTTGACAGGAAAAATGAAAGACGATGGATTTAGTGATGTCAAATTTTGCTTTAATTCGGTTGAATTCGGGTAATGAGGAAGACGTTGGATTCAGTGATGGCACAAGTTAGCATTCATAATTGCAGTTGTTGTCGTCACTCTAACTATAGAATCCACACTGACGTTGGAGCATCGATCTCGCTTCCAGCTTCTTGTGTAGAGGGCATACGAGTTAAATAATTTTTTAAAGTCTCAACTACTTAATGTTTTATTTATTACAAATTGTCAAATTACATAAATGTTTCTTACATGAAGGGCACATGCATGAGTTAACTGTGATTTAGATGGAGGTTAGTGTAAAGAACGATATATATGCAATTTTTATAAAAAAAGACATATAGTGTAATTATTGAAGCTAAAGGACACACAATGTGATTTCATGTATAAATTAAAGACACAGTTTGTAGTTAACTCTAAATTTATTTTTATTTTACGATTTAGATTTTGTAAATTACAAGCCGTAACATACGTGTGTGGTTCAATGTTTTCACGCCTATTTTTTCTATTTAAATGTCCTGACACAACGCACGTGTCCTAGGTGGACTTAGTTTTCACTCTCTTAACTAGTTAGAGTTTTCAGATTTGATTGTTTTGTTTCCAATTGTATTTCCGATGGCACGACAAGTAACCTTTTGGGGTTTTATGATCGGCTATTGTTTTTTGTGTTATCTCCGATTGAACTTTCGTTGAGCTTTTTTGACGTTGGTACTTGTCATGGTTTTACGCTGCCACCGGGGGATTAATACTAGTTGAATATAATTGTAAAATAAAATTTATATCATAGTTTGACCAATTTATGAACAAAAAGTTATTATTAATAAAAATTCAAAATCACATGCATTTAAAGAAGTTTAGAGACATTAATATACAATAATTAGTTTAGTGAAGTTTTCATGCATTTTTACAATTTTAAAGACTTTAGAGTATTAAAATTAGGTTGATGAACTTCTGTTTGAGACTTAAAACTAAGTTAACCCTTTTTATAAATAAAAGATTTTAAATGTATGTAAGGTTGGATTTGTATATAACAAACACGAGTAGTCAAAGTAACATATCATGGTAATTTATATAGGTATATCGTATATGGTTATCTCATATATGAAAAACAAAGCTGGCTAACACCAATGAAAAAAGTCAAAATATATAGTCAACGGTTCCTTTGTAAAATTTTGATCTGTCGACTGTCAAGATAATGTAATTAAATATTCTAATATTTAATAATAAATATGGGTAATTATAGAATGTGATGTTGTCATCATCTTTTATTTTTTTATATTTAGGAATTTCATAATTTGCAAGCATCACTACCTCACTACCATGGAGGAGATGGTGAATGGGTAGGCAAACAAAAAAAGTAGTCAAAGTCAACATTTCAAAGAGGGTCAATTTCTGCTCAGTGAGGCTCTTTCTTAATTGTAGATTAATCGAATAATAAGTAAGGATGATTACGTATTTATAATTTCATTGTTACCTACTTAATTATCGTTTTTGCCAAAGTGTTTGTGGGTTAATATTATCTTTTCTTTAACGATAAATTTTTACTCTCGAATACCACCTAATTATAGCAGTATTGGTAAATGCTTTCTCGAATACCACCTAATTATAACAGTATTGGTAAATGTTTTCATAAAATAAAGTGAGTTTAAATTTTTACAAGTGCAATTTTATGTGAAAATAAAAGAATTTACATTCGTGTTCAAAAAATATCACCTAATCAACTTACACCGTACAAAGATTTGAATCAACATTACTTTTATGAATAATCACCGTTTGCCAATCTCACCAGACTATTAAACCATTGGTAACTTAATAGTATTTGATGCGTAAATACTAATATGGTTGTTCTTTATGAGATTGAGCATTCAGGTTAATGGTAAATTATGATGTAGGTTAATCTTTTTAAGAATTAATGTATACAAGATGGTTTAAGAAGTAAAAATGTATATGTGTGTATAGTTTTTATTTTGAACGACTAGATGTAACCTTACCTATCCCACTCCACCTAATCTACTCTATAACTAATATACATAAACCAATTAGGTAAGGCTCGAACACTTGACCTCAATGAAAGATTTAACACTCTAGTTTCAAATTATTTTGTCATTGGACTCAACTTGTTAACCATATAGGTGTGTACGTAATGTACATATTTATATACATATAAATTATACCGTCAAACATTGCTAATATCTTTAAGAAAAATAAATAAAACAAAAAGATGTTACTAATATGGTTTTATTGTTTGCTTTTTTATTTATTATGAAGGTGGAACTGAATAATGTTTTTATTATAATGTCAAAATTTATATTTACATTTAACTAAAAATCTAATTATTCCACATATGTAATTTTTAAAAAGCTGCACTTTGTAGTAATAATATATTAAATGTTAAGTAGAGATACATAAAACCTTTTTTTTTCCCTTTTAAAGTCATTTAATTTTCCTTAGGTGTTCTAATCTTGTATAATTTGTTTAAAAATGTTGAAAAATTTTAATTTAAACAAGACAAATGCAACATATATGAATCATGGTTACTGTTTAATGATTATTTTTTTATATTAACCTGAAATAAACGGTAATAATGAAGAAAAAATTTCACTAAATAATCAAATTTCATAATTGTTTAATTCAAGTCAAACTGAAAAAAAAATATTAAGTAGTAACCAATATTATTACATGTTTCATTTGTTTTACTTCAATATATTCTAAAATCTAACATTTATGAAAAAATTATATAATCAGAACACCAAATGAAGTTTAGTGAATTTAGAAGGAATTTTTTTAATGACTGATAAAATTTTTCTAATTACTATTAAGTAATTTTTAATTTTGACGAAAAAAAGTGTCGCAATAAACCATCATGGTTAAATTATTAAATGCTTACATCATGATATTACTTTCCCATTTCTCTTCCTAAGATTGATAATTTATTTAGTTAATAAAAATAAGATAAAATGCTAGGATTATTATGATCATAAATGTAGAAATACTATTCTTTTAAGTATATAATTAAAAAACATGTCAGCATATAATAGTGTTGTTATCTTAATCTATTAATCATCAATTGAATCCTTAGCTGCCATAATCAAAAGAATTTCGTTTATATAAATGATATCACAAATAATACACAACACAAACATATATATGTTATTTATATTATTGGGACACAATCTCAACAATTAAGAACTTAAAAGGGTTAAAAATGTAAGAAATCAATGATATACATTTCTCACTTCACTTTAATACCTGCCTTGATAGGGAATTTGTCAAAGTAAAACCCAAATGATTCAACACATTCATTGAGTGATTATGCTTCCAAATTGCCTACCTAAAGTCTTGATAATATCCAAAAACCCATCATTGAGGTACTCTTTTTGGTCGGCTTTTGCCTACGTATTATAGCGTATTTAGGGTGTTTATGAATGTAGATGGTTTAAGTGCCATTTGAAAAAACAAAATAGATATAAGATATGTGTAAGGGGGGCGGGGGCGAAAATAAATATTTTTATAGGGGGCAGACTTGATATTTATATAAAAATTTATACCTATCGGGTCAAAAAATTACACTATCGGGCTAAAATTTAACACTATGGACGAAAAAATCAGCCCCCTATAATGCTCCGCCATTGTTTAGGAAGGAACCGCAGTGGAATGTCAGGGGCCACGAAGAAAGAGAGGGAAATTGATATAGAGTTTGTAACGTTTAATTCACTTTAGCTTTTAAACGTTTGTTGTATATTACTTTTTGAAGGTCACAAGTTTAAAAATGGATAAAACCAGTAAGTGTGTCGTGCACGATGCAACAACAAACATGCATATGATGAAATAAAAATGTTTATTTATAAAAATGAATATGACAAAATAAAAAAGGTTATTTACTATAGTTTTTAGTTTATTTACTAAAAGTCATTATGTAAATAAAAGATAAAGGCCTAATATTCTCAAAAATAATAAGAACATGTGTTTACTATGGCGTTAACAATACTGGCTCCTAAAAGGTAGTAAAGATTTTTGTTAACATAAAAATATATTTTTTGTTGTTGATGCGCTTCAAATTATACATATAAAACATATCGATTTTAATATCAAATATTTCTAAAAGTCTTGCTAAAAAGTAATGATTTGATGCCTAAATCCTTTGAATTGTGTTTTCAAGCTTGAAAAGACTAAGATGGATGAAAGGAACTTAAACAAGAAGAAAAATAAGCTTTAGAGGCCAAGCATGGGTCATGCCCTATGAGGCACGCCCTCGTGCGTAACCTCAAACACCCCC
>BJCM01068003.1:0-11660 GCA_018326385.1 Flaveria bidentis
GAGGGGGGGATGGGAGGTGGCCGATGTGAGGGCTGGAAAGTGTGGAGAAGAGAGGAAGGGTTTTGGTCAGCTATGTCAAAGGGAAGGACTCGGTCAGATGGTATTTCTGGGTCAAACGACCCGGTCAACAACAACAAACTAATTGACTAGCTGACCGGGTCAGCCAGTCAGTGGTCAGACGAATCATACATGGTCTTAATTACATGGGTGGTTATTGTGATTATGTTTAATTTTACTTTTGGTCTTTAACTCTTAAAAAGTACAAGGTTGGTCCAATACTTGATAAAACATAACAAACTTAGCCTTGAAGTGAATATTTGTTAAGTATTTCACTTAAAATTTTAAAAATGACTAAGATACTTTTGTATTAAAAAATACTTCTCAAATTGGGACCCACTCAAAACCTAACACGGTCTGTATCATCGTCTTCTCCAATTGATTTCGGCAGCCCTCCAACTTTGGCAGCCTACCGTTGCAACGAAACCCA
Source organism: Flaveria bidentis (assembly GCA_018326385.1). NCBI lineage: Eukaryota > Viridiplantae > Streptophyta > Magnoliopsida > Asterales > Asteraceae > Flaveria > Flaveria bidentis. Next base: position 488 of record BJCM01068003.1, read on the forward strand.
CCATCTCCAATGATGGAGACGTTTATGGCGATGTTGGCGACAGAAGTTAAACAGATCTGAATCCTATTAACAACTATCAGATCTGATGCAGATGACAGAGGTGGAGGGTCGCCGGAGGTGGAGAGACAATGATAGACGTAAAGGTCGCTGGAGGTGGAGGGTTGAAGGATGGCATCTTAGATCCGATGCAAATGATGGAGGTGGAGGGTCGCCGAAGATGGTGGCCGGTTTTCCGGTGAGTTAAGATGGGTTGTCTACGACAGTGGTGCTAGTTGGCTACAATGTTTCTTTTTATTTTTATTTTTTAAATGTTTAATGTGGCGATAGTTGAAATTAGTGTTGGTGGTTGAAGGTGGCGGTGGTGGTTGAAGGCGCTGGTGGTTGAAGGTGATGTTGATTAAAGGTTGAAGGTGGTGGTGATAGTTGAAGGTTGAAGATGGTGGTGGTAGTTGAAGGTTGAAGATAGCGGTGGTTCCAAGGTTTAGGGTGGTGGTGTTTGAAGGCGGTGGTGGTGTTAGACAATGGTTGAAGGTGGCCTTTAATGGATATAGGAGTAGTCTAGATGGAAAAAAAAAGGTAAAGAAGATATTTTTATCATTTTACACGCATTTAACATCAATAATTAAATAATTAACATTACCTTGAAATTTCAAAAAGCTAGGGATCAAAAATAAAATTAAGTCTAACCACAAAAGAAATAAGTTTTTTAAGTTTTTATAAAAACAATGACATTTACTAAAAGGGTTATGGTCTAGAGGTATCCCAAAATGTTTCCTTTCAAGTCGTAAAAGATGTGGTATTTTATGTAATTACAAGACACAACTTAGGCTCGACGCTCAAGGCATAAATATGTATTACTCCCAAGTATTGGCCAATGTACCACAATCCAACTAAACATATAATGAAGCCAATATGATTTAAATGTCTACGACAAATTTATAACAGCTCTGTCTGAGTCTCAAAGAAACAACACTGATCTCCAATTAAGACAAACCAAGTATCCAAGATCACTAAATAACATGTAACTCGAAATGAAAACCCGAAAAATGACAGCATGAGTGAATCAGACAAACAGATTGGGCCTTGAAGCCTTGTATGTGGTCTTGAGCTTTCTAGTCGGGGGTCTAACCTTCTTGAACACCAACGGGAACTTGATCTTTGAGTTGTGAAACTGCTTTGTGGACTCTCTCTTGCAAAGCTTAGCGGGAATGGTTGCTGTTTTGATGACCTGGATGCAGTGGTGGCGGACCCTATGGCGAGAAGCCATCTCGGTGTACATCTGCTCAATGGCTCCGTTTAAGGTTGTGTCCCTGTACTCCTTGTACATGTTGTGATATCCAGTTCGTGATTGGTACCTCAGCCAAATTCCATAGTTCTTAATTGTTGTTGGGTTTTTCTCAAAAATCTGTACCAAGTAAAATATATGATTAATTAGATATCCAAAACAAACCAGAAAAGTTACACTAACCATAACAAACAGACAGAATTTTTACAATCTGAAAAAAAAAACCACTTTTCACTGTAGAAAATTTTTAACACTAATTTAGCATCTTTATATCACATTAACAATTTGTGCAGCCTTTAATTTAATTAGTAAAAACACTGTCCAACCAAAGCTCCATAAAAAAAACATCCTAACATTAACCATCAAGTGGATAGCTTATAGGCTACTAAGTTCATCTATGGGATTGTAAATATTTGCCTACAAACAAAACAAACTACCTTAAAATAGCAAATACTAAAAATAATATATGAAAATAATGATTATGTCATATTAAATGAAAAAATATTTAACACCTAAGCCTGATTGTGGCTATAATTAAGAATACAGTGTCCTAATAAATACGAAACGGAGTTTGTTGGTTTTAATGGCGAAGATAATATAACATGTCAAATGAATTGTATAGTTTAAACTGGAATAAAACTAGCTGCGAACTTCCTCACGTAATCTCAAAAGTTGTCTCCTTTGTACATAATGGGTGTTGATCAACCATTGAAACCAACCAAAGCTCACAAAAAAGCAAGTCGACTGGCGCTAACCAATGATTTGGAGATTTAAACGTGCAGTTTAACAACAAATTCAGTTTTCAGGAGTTTTAGAACTCAAATTCAGAAGCATTTGGGCATCACATTCCATAAAAAATCTAACAAATCAGCCCCTTGACAAGATGATTCACACATATCATCAAACAACAAAGCACCAAGACCCTAAGAGAGCGTTTGGTTCGAAGAATGGAATGGAATGGAATGGAATTGAGAAACTAGTATAATTTTCAAGTAAAATTATGTTTGAGTGGGTAATGAAATGTAAAACCCAAGAGAATGTTTCACCTCAATTCCCTTGGTTGTGGGATTTCAAAATCCTTCCATCTAGAGAGGGAATTTGAAATCCCACAATTAAGGGAATTGAGGTGAAACATTCACTTGAGTTTACATTTCATTACTCACTCAAACATAATTTTACTTGAAAACTATACTAATTTCTCAATTCTATTCCATTCCATTTTTCCAACCAAACGCTCCCTAAGTGTTATTGTGTGTTCTAATTAACCCAAAAGATAAAAACTATGTCTAAAACAGCAAACCTACAGTATAAAAGGCATTACCTCATTAATGGCAAGCATCTGACCATTGCTTTTCTTCACTTTCTTCAGCTTCCTCAAAAAATACCTAATTTTCAACAGCAAAAAAACACATAACTCATCCTATAACAATCAAACGCATATCAACACGTGAAACATGTAATTCGACAGATCTCGAGTCCAAAAATTATATGATGTTATCGATACGTACCAGAACTTGCTCTTAGCACGGACTTCATTGGTGGCCCAAAGCTTCATACGATAGATCTTCGGGTGCTCATCTGTCTCCGTCGGTAGGCCTCTGCCTACAACCTGAAACTGATGGAACTACAAGCAACAACAACAACAAAACGAACAATCAGTTATTCAATCGGAAAACCATTGTAATACACTCGATTGATGACCGATGGAAATGAAACTTAAGATTAAGATGAAATTGAGTGTTTTGATTCGAGAAATGTGATTGAAGAACACTAACCTTGTAACTCATTTTTGAGAATCTGCTTGTGATCACTCCTCAAACGAATACGGTGAGGCGCTGATGAGTGTGAATCTAGGGTTTATGTTTTGTTACATACACGAGGTTTTGAACTTAGAAGGCTTCCATTGAACTTAATCGTGGGCCGGCCCATTTCATATAATATGTTTTCTGCCTTTCTGTTATGTTACAAACTGCACCCACGTGACCACGCACGGGTGCAAACGACACGAGTCGGGACCGAGTTTCTTTAGACTCGAGATCGGCATGGCTTGGCTTGTTCTAAGAGAACTTGAGTTTGACTCATTTTGAACTTTATTTTTTTAAGCTCGAGAACATCAAGTGTTTTTTAAACTCGAGCTCGACTTGGGTTCGACTTATCTGTTATTTAGTTATTATTTTTTTAATGCTTAACTTTACATATATTTATAATTATATATTTTATATTTAACATTATACATGTTATATAATTATTTTTATCATAATTGCTAATTGAGTTAATGATATTGTTCGGAACTATTTTGATGTTGTAACAAAAATTGTATATGTTGGAATATTCTCATATGTTTATGTTTTGATGCTATTCATGTTTATCCAATAATAAAATATGTTTTATATCGTTAAAAGTTTAGAAAAATAGTAAATTAGCTTTTCTTTTAAACTTCATTTAGATTTTAATTCGAATGCGATTCGAATTTGAATAACTTATCAAAATTGAATAAGTCAAATTTTATTTGAATTAGTTTTCAAATCTCAAATTCGAATAAATCAATTCGATTAGTTAAAACATCCCAAATATATAAAAATATTCTTATAGAAAACTTAAAGTAGTTATCTATTTTTATATATATATCTTCATCTTCTCATTAGTTACAAAGTCTTTAAAGTGATATTTATGATACTTCAATGCGCATAAAAATTCAACAGGGTATACAATTTTCTTCTTTCAATTATTTTAATGGTATACACATTAAAACCTTGTCTTTTTCCTTCATGCCAAACACTCACGCTCTTTGGTGTTTGTCGTATTGATGTGAGAGTGTTTGGCATGACGGATAATGACAAGAGTTTAGTGTGAGATAGAACAAAGAAAAGTAATAATTTGAGGGAAGAAGAGAAAAAATAAAATCCTAAAGGAACTTTAATCCAAGAATCTCGAGTAAGAGGATGCTAATGTGCAGTTGTATTTCTCTTGAAATTAGATCGTTATTAATAATATCTCAAATATTATTCTGTTGAGTTATTATGATGCTGAAGAATGGAAAAAGAGTATTTAAAAAAGAAGGAATATACTAAGCGATAAGACTTTAGTTATCTGAGTTTTGATGAAGATTTATTTACTTTGTATAGTGGTGGCAAAATGAATGGATTGAATTGGGTTGTTAGATCATGATAGATTTGGGTTATAATAAGTTTGGGTTAGGATAAATTATTTTAAAAGAAAATTCATTTTAAAAGAAAAGTCATGAGTTTGAATAAAATGAGTTTAGAATATGTAAATTTAAATAAAAGTTAAATATAATGTTAGCAGAAGCATTCAATAGCAAGCAATCTCAGTTGTATTTCATACATTACATCAAATTTAACAAAATCAACCAACCAAAATGTGTTCCTAAGCTTCATCTTAAATTAAATTATTGACGTAAGCTTCTCTTCATCTTCAACAAAATTTTAGAAAGGGTACCTTCGATAAATTGACAGTGATGGTGCGATGGTGGTGCGGAGGTGGTAAGTGATGTATGATGAAACCCAACGTGGAGGTGGTGTGGTGGTGATAGTGATGGTGATGTGATCATAGGTGAAGCTTCTATGGGGTCAGGTGGCACCTCCCCTTTTTTTCATCAGTAGTGTAAATTTTCATATCGGTAGTGTAAATTTCGGTCCGGTTTAATAAATATATTGCCTCCTAAAAATAGCTTACTTTCACCCCCGCCCCATAAGATGTGGTTCAAGCTCTGCCACTAGTCATGCGGTGGTGGTGGTGATGCGGAGGAGGTGGTGCGTGATGAGACCCAACGGAGGTGAGAGACTTTGATGCGGAGTGCGGTGGTGGTGCGGAGGCTATAGATGTTGCCTTGTGAACATGGTGGTGGTGCGGTTGTGGACTTGTGGCTTTACGATTTATTGAAGTGATAGGAATAAAAAAGATAACCATCACTCCAAGTTTGAAAAACCATCAAATCCAAGTTTGAAAACTCATCTTGACCCATGTTTCTTTTAAAAAAAACTTTTAATCCATCTTGACCCTTTTGGGTTTTTTAATAGTTCATTCTAACTACCTTTATTTTTAAAACACCTATTATAACCCAAAATCACATGCTTAGACTTCGTTTGCCACCTCTATTTTTGTATTTCATAAAGCATTGTAAAGTGATTAATACATCAATACAAGAGTGTTTGCTTGGTAATTAGATAAGACCCCTTCATATTTGTACATCAGGGATGATCGCTAAAGCTAGGGGTGTTCATTTTCGGATATCCGAATTTCGGATAGTGGATTTCACTATCCGAATCTGAATCCGAAATTCCGGATATCCGAATTTCAAAAAAAAGTTGTATTATTTGATAAATTTTATAAAAATATAATAAATTTTATTGAAATTCATTTTATATATCCAAAGTATTTATTAAAATATCCGAAATATCTGAAAATATATAAACTATTTAATTAATATTTAATATTTTTTAAAATTTTATAAAAATATTTTGGATATTTCGGATATCGGATATCTGAAAATTCTTAAAATCACTATCCGAATCCGAAATTTGGATATCCGAAATTTCGGATATTGGAATTTCGGATTTTCGGATATTTCGGATTCGGTTTCGGATTCGGATATTTTTGAACACTCCTAGTTAAAGCCATTGACATCTATATGAGTTCAAGGGAAGTCTATAAAATTTGTATTGGTGTCAAATGCTTATTCTTGTATTGCTGAGTGCCCCGATACGATTCATATGCACCTATAATATCATATAGCTTTTATGTAAATGGCTACAAAATCATATGCACCTATATAAATCATATTGTTAATGGACTACAAGAATCATAATAGGAAATGATTAGATTGATATGAGTTGTGTGATGCGAGAACTTTGTCAGCTAAGATTAGGTTATAACATTATACGAGTCATATATAGATTATGTCAAACAATCCTTTCTAGTTATATATATAACAAAAGTTATTTATATAAATATATTTAACTTTTATTAATCCGATCTTGGGGTCGATAATGCTCGACTCGTTTTGAGTTTTTTTTATTGATCCAATCTTAAGTAGCTTGGCTCGTTTGCAATCCTATGTACTATGTGGTATGTACTACTCTACCATAGGCACACAAAAACTGACTTATCGACACGACCTGCAAAACAAGCTGATTAATAACCGGTTTTGTACAAACTGGTTCATAACCAATCCAACCCACCCGATGGCTTGTACCCGGTTTGAAATATTGAGAAGCCCAACGAGCTTTTTAACCGGTAATAATAAGTTGTTATTAACCCAACCCAACCCAACCTAACTACGTGAATAAAGCAATAAGTCTAGAACATTTAAACAGAAAAAAATAAAAACTAAGCCAACACAATCTGCACAAAATTCAACAATATATTACTAGATAATTCACAAACTCACAACCAATATGACATCAATCAAACTTCAATTCATGTCACACACATTCACTCAATATCACACTCATTTTCCAGGAACAAAGTTTGTAGCATATGACCATGCATTGTTCGCAACCGGGTCCGCAAGGTGGTCAGCGAGGTTCTCCAACGGTCCCTTTCCGGTCACGATGGCTTGAACGAAGAACCCGAACATCGAAAACATGGCTAGCCGCCCGTTCTTGATCTCCTTCACCTTCAACTCAGCAAAAGCCTCCGGGTCATCAGCCAGGCCCAATGGGTCAAAACTACCACCAGGGTACAATGGGTCAACCACCTCACCAAGAGGCCCACCAGCAATTCTGTAGCCCTCAACCGCACCCATCAAGATCACTTGTGTGGCCCAAATTGCCAAAATGCTTTGTGCATGGATCAAGCTTGGGTTGCCCAAATAGTCAAGCCCACCTTCACTAAAGATTTGGGCTCCGGCCTTGAACCACACGGCCTCACCGAATTTAACACCGTTACGGGCCAAGAGCTCTGGGAACACGCACCCCAGAGCTCCGAGCATGGCCCATCTACAGTGGATGACCTCAAGCTCGCGGTTCTTGGCGAATGTCTCGGGGTCGGCTGAGAGCCCAGCAGTGTCCCAACCGTAGTCACCTGGGAATTCTCCGGTGAGGTAAGATGGGGCCTCACCGGAGAATGGGCCTAGGTATTTAACACGGTCGGGACCGTACCATGGGCTCCCAGATGGCGCGACCTTCTTGACGGTTGTTTTTCTCATGGAAACTCTTCCGTTTCCATTGATTTCTGAAACCGATGGAGCCGATTTCACCGCTTGTCCGACGAAAGATGATGATAGAGCCATGGTAGAAGCTGCCATTTTTGTGGGTTTGATTTGAAGATGGTGTTATTGTTAGGGTTTGAGTGATGAACATGAGTTGGTTTGAAGTTGATTTATAATGTGTTTTTGGATTAGATTGATGATCCAATGCTTATCTTCATACGATCTTTTGCTCGATTGTGATTGGTTAGCAAGATTGTAGTTTTATCTGTGGGTCCATCAAGATTTATAGTTTTGTAGTTCACTGGAGATATTAAGTGGCTGTTATTCATTTGGTGATTGAAAATGATTCTTCACCACAAGTGTTGGTGTTCTTGTCCTTTATTTTACAGTTTTATATTTTATTTATTTATTTATGTTTTGTTTTTATTTATTGACATTATAAATTTATCTTTACAAAGAGATTATTCCAAAGTTTTAGTTATAATTTATTCAAATAGATATCATACAGATATTTTGTTTTAATAATGATTTAGATTAAGTACAATTACGGTTAAAATGACAAAAATATCAGAATAATTAAATAATACTAATTATCAACTTGTTAATGCATTAATTGTTGTACTATGTGCATTAAAGGTTGTACATATCTTTTTTTTTGTTTTAGTTTTTTTTTGTTTTAAACCCAATACTTTTACATATTTTATAATTTATCTCCTACAATTTTCACTTTTAACTTTGGTTCCCAAAATTTTTATTTTTTACATACTTTTTGATTTACGGTCTAAATATTGAGAGTTAACACGCCGTAATGGTGTACTGTACGTGGTTCAACGTTGTTAAGTTTATTTTTTCTCACTTAACATCCACGTTGTAACATGCGAGTCCTATATTGACTTAATTATTATTTTTAATGTTTTAGGTTTCACGTGCGTGGTTTAACGTTTTTACGTCTGTTTTGCGTTTGGTTTTATATTTTTTGTGTTGATGGTCACTAACGGTGGTATGACATCGGTGCTACTTGGCATGGTTTTACCCCCCTGCTGCAACGCGGGGGGCTTAATACTAGTTAGTTTCTAATCGCGAGTGGAACATGTAAAGATTGAAATTATAAGACTAGGACACTCTTATAACCCAAAACATATACGAACACAACATAAAGGCAATCAAATTTTGGTTGATCGATAGAACCTGTTTAATAGATCCCTTAACCCATTTAGGTTTAAAGGTTATAGAATAATTCCTATTTAGATTTTAGAGGGGTTTTAATTGTCTATATTTAAATTTGATACTTGTTTTTTAGTGTTATCTTAATTATGTATTTAAGAAAGTGAATTTAATATTTAGGAAAACAAAATCATAAAATAGCCAATTAAGTTTCATGAGTATTATAATTTGATTACTTGTATATCTAGAAACTAATGGAAGAGAAGTCATGAGAGTTAGAAAATTTTAATATATGATATTATATTAAAACAATATGTTAATTATATTAAAAAATAAAAAATATTTAAAATTCATGTCGTTGTTCCATATTAGCAATAAAAAAAGAAAAAATATTTTCTAATTGAAACAAAAAGAAAAAATTATTAAAAATATGTTAAAGCTTATATTTTAAATAAAAATGAAAGCCAGACCTAATTTGAACATTTTTTTAAATTTAAGTTACATAATTGAAACACTTTTAAAATTTGGTTACTATTTTACAAAGTTACCTTTAATTTTTTTTTTGTTTAACTTGTTTGTAACTCTTCGTTTCAAACAACTTTATTCTTTACTTTCACCCGATCATTCTCACATTCCCATTCTTTAGTTATTTATTTGATTCCTCCACTCTTGTGCTACGTATTTAAACTAAGTATGTAACGAATAATGGTAATTCATGTCTCATACCTAATTGTAAAATATTGTTTTATACTCTGCCGAATGCTCGTTGGGTAATTATTCGTCAGGTGTCAAGGATACCGACGAGTGTTGGGTATACCTTTTAGTTTGTTAAAAGTGCTTATTGGATTATTTTCTTTTCTTGCCGTTATAATTTTAATATATTTTTATTTTTAAATCAGTTAAAAGAAATTACCTTATGATGAATACATGCATATCAACATCATCATAAAATATGTGAAACATCTAATTATATATAAACTCATGATGATATAAACTTTAAAGGATAAGTTAATAGTTTATAACATAAAAATGTAAATAATATTATCAAATACTTATCTTAAAAAACAAAGCTTATTTTCCACATAATGAATTACTAATATGAAATAGTACTAAACAAGGGCTTAAGGAAAATAAAAATTGATATATGGGTATATAAATTGACAAACCGATAGGGTATGACTAATCCCACATTTATCTCATACCCGTAAAAGGTTTAGAAACTAATCAAATACCCAGCTAGTCTTATATCCAAATACTCGTCTTAATCCCGTTACTCATCTCAAATGCATCGGGTTTTGTGTATTCCCGTGGGATTTGGGTCATTTTTACCATATCTGAAATGTAAATAATTTGATTAGTTTATAACCATTTAAAAAAACACATCTAACCTTAGTTTTCGTACTCAATGTTTTGATGTAATTTTGTTTAATGTAAACGGAGTTATATTTAAAATTAAGATATTTAGCTAAACCCCCCACAATAAATAATATAACATATTTAACATCAAAAAGATAAACCTTGAAGAAACCCAAATCACCACATGTCACAGTATCTACAGATAAAAACACACATGATGTTCATTTGAGGACAACTAACTACTAGTATAACGAGTCCAATTTCCATGAAAATGATTCTCACAAGTCACGACACTTCGAAGCCTTACGAATCTTAAGCAACGCTGCACACAATCACGTTTCTTCTTCAACATTGCTCGAGTATTTCCAAATGATCGTTACCTTCTTCAACACCTCCGCATTTCCTAACATGTATTCCATAAAATCTATATTCCAAATGCACCATTTGCTAATTGAAAACTTGAAAGTTTTAAGATTTGTTAGCATACAAGAAGGAACCAACTTTGGTTTAATCTAATGAAAATCTGCAAGCACTTGTGTCTAGCACAAAAAAGATACACAAGTACATTTCAATATTAAATTTGGGTAGAAGAAGTTAACAAGCACAAAAAAAAGTTAAGGTTAAAGCTTTACAAATTAATAGCTCGTCTACCTCTTCGATATACAGATGTTTAAGCTCGCGACAACTTTCAAGAAACTCAACGATCGGTCCAGGATGACAAAAACTCTTCAGCTCCAAGTATTTCATATTCGGAAAAATGGGCAGAAGAAGACCTGATGGGATCTTCAACAAAAAATAAAGTCACAATTAGTGCATCAAATGGGAAAAAACATTCAAAGGATAAACAATTATGATTGAGTTCGAACACATTGAAGTTGATAAGAAGCTGAAGCTTACTTTCTGAACTGATAGTGATGAGGTGTTTGCACCAGTGGAATACCAAAGAAAGAGTTTACAAGTGATGACCATTGTGTTGCATGCCTGAAAGGGAAGCAGCATAAGGTATCTCACAAGCCTAAGGAAAGAAACTCCATCACTACACCCCTACACTTGTTACATTTGGATCTCTTTGGCCCCACCAGTATAATGAGTTTAGGAAGGACCTTATACTGTTTAGTGATCACAGATGATTTAACAAGATTCACTTGGGTCTTCTTCCTTAGAACTAAGGATGAGACTCCTGAGATTCTAAAGAA
>BJCM01068005.1:0-10746 GCA_018326385.1 Flaveria bidentis
AATTTTTTTTTTTTTTTTTTTTTTTTTTTTTTTTTTTTTTTTGTGTGGAGATCCTATATTTTTTTATTATTCAATGAATGAAAAACATCAAAAATTTATACACAATAGCACCTCCTAAAAAAAGGAAATAATGAACTAATAGGCTGGAAATCAGGACCGTAAAACCGTGTGGAGATCCTATATTTTGGGAGAAGATGTTTGTAAATATTTGACTGATCCCTCTAATATTTTAATAAAACAATTCTCATTTTCTAACAGTATGTTGGTAGACTTAACATCTCTATGTATGATTGGCATAATAGTTTCATAATGAAGATATGCAAGTGCACCAGCAGCTTCAATAGCTACCCTTAATGGATTTTCCCATGATAACCAACTCATTCCACCTGGTCTAAAATGAATGTGATGGAAAAGAGTGTTATCTGAGATAAATTCATAAACTAGTACCGGGACTTCCTCTTCCAAGCAACACCCCAAAAGACTAACCACATTTCGATGGATGACCTGTGTAAGGATCAAGACTTCATTTATAAACTGCTCTGCCTGACTTCCATCTACTATTTTAGATCTCTTTATTGCAACTACATGTTTATCAGACAAAACTCCCTTGTACACTACACCATAGCCACCTCGGCCAATAATGTTCTCTTGAGAATAATTATTAGTGGCTTTTCGAAGTCGTGAGACCCTTGTGAATTGATCCTTTGTTTTAGCAACACGCCCCCATTTTGCTAAAAGAACTTTTCTCGAAGCTTCATTAGTTTCTTCCTCCTTATACCATAGAAAATCCCCAATATACTAGATAGTATTGCTAATAGACCAAACACCATTGCTGCATGCAAATTGAAAAGGGAAAGCACTTCAATTAGTCATTGTTTTACTCAGTCTAGTGAGCATAACATCTTGAAAAGATAATTTTCAGAGTTAAACTAGTTTAGATACACATATTTAAAGTTTTAGGTAAAGTTTTACCTCTAACAAACGTGGTTGAAGAAAATTTCGAACGGATAGCATATTGACAACCATCTTCTATTTTTGCATTACCAAAATATCCTTTCGGGCAAGTACAATTATAACTCCCCGGAGTATTTAAACAATCACCATAGCAAGAGTTGGTTCCAGGATCCTCGCACTCGTTGATGTCTATAAAAAACTTAATTAGCATTGTTAAAGAATGTGAAAAACATCAAATATTAATATTTTATTAAGATAAAAGTTATTATATCCGTCAACTAAGTTGAAGAGCTACACACTAAGATCCAATAGCCGAATGAAAAAGTTGTGAGAAATACAAGTACTAGGTTCGAATTACAAGAACTAAACCTAGTGAAACTATCGTAGTATTTGAAAAATCTCTTTCCTTATTTGGTATTGATCAGAAAAAAACATTAAAACTTGCTTGAGATGATGGTCATGACAAATCATAAGAACCTAACTTGGGTAACGCAAAAAGCAAACGACATATTATCATGTAAAGAATCTAACAAAAGTTTATTATTATGTTTTTAATGATACTAATATCATTATTATCATTTTAGTATAATTGGATTCGCTTTAAATTAATTGAAATATTGAAATGAACATTGATATTAGTTAGACATGTAGATTCCACACTCGTTTGATTCTATTTTGATTTTTGTCACTTAACTTACCTCTAAGGATCAAAGATTCAAAAGGGTGAAGCCAGTTGACATGAGGGGTTTCAAGGGGCATTTATACGTATTTTCTATTGATTAAAATTATATTATATAACTGTATTTTTTAATATCGTTCTTGTAAACTTTCCTTACGTTACATTTATTTTAATAATATGTTTTCTTATTAGTTTTGTTTTAAAATTTAGAGAAAAAATACAATAAAACCAACCTATCACTCTAGTTGTGATATATTTGTAGTCAGAGTCTACTTAACCTCTTTTTTTTATCTCAATACCAAAACCATTATTATATATACATATATGCATGCCAACGTACAAGTTGTTAGTTGTAATAATCAACTTTGTAAAATTAACACATGTTAAGTAACTCGTTATAATACCAAGTATACTGGTTATAATACTTGTTATAACTATTGAGATCTTAAATTTTAGTATTTTACTCTATCCACGTAACTCAAGGTCATGGATGTGTGTGTGGTGGTTCACACAAAGGAAGGTCAAGGATATCCGATTATGACTTGGGCTATCGGCTGGTTTTAGGTTTTGTGGTTCTTGGTGATGAACGAGTACTTCGTAGGTATTTAAATTTTTTTGTTTTGTTTTGTTTTTGTTTTTTTTGTTTTGTTTTGTTTTGTTTTGTTTTGTTTTGTTTATTTTGTTTTTTAAATATTTTTAAGAAATATATTTTTTTTTCTATAAAAAATTGAAATGATAAAAAATAAAAAAAAATAGTTGATACATTTTTTAAAAACACATTGTTAGAATGAAAATAAAAAAAGAATATTATATCGGAAAACTTATCAAACTTAATTATAAAAATTTAATTAAATTTATTAAGCACTCTTATATATAAATAAAAACGTTCATGTTTACATTGTTTAAACTTATTATCAAGATTTAAGTAGAAATTGATGATTCTATATTTCTATGGAACGTATTTTGAACCTTCGGAACTAATCATATCTATGTTTAATTTGTGATGTACTGATTAATTATTGTAGCATTTAGTTCTCTAATTTTAGTTTATTGTCTTTCGAAATCTTAATTTTTTGCCTCAAGTAATTCTAAATTGCTTAAAAATATCATCAAAAAAAGATTTGAATATATTAACTATTATTTTTTAATAATATAAAATATTTTATGTGATTATTAAAAACTAAAGTAGTTATTAAAATTTAATTAATAAACTCTTTATAAGAAATAAATGAAAAAGTAAATGTTGACGTAAAATGTTTCGGAAAAAGTTTATTGGAAGGTTTGTGAACGTTGATTATGTGTGATCAGACAGTTTTTGAGTAATCTTTGAAGTATACGTACGTAGATGTTGCTAATGATTTTAATACTAAATAAATATTAAAGCATTGAAACTAATTACCTTGACAGCCTTGATCAAGATATGGGTTACCCATGTAACCATCGTTGCATCTACAACGATACCCACCACCATCTACCTTGTAGCATGAACTGTTTTCTTTGCATTCAGTAGAGTTGGAGCAACCGCGAGTGTCCGGTGCAATTACCCAATCCACCACAACATTGACAGTAGCCCTTATCCTCTCCCAAGCATCCGTCGAATTAGATAAATCATCAGCGCCACGAAACACAAAACTACCTTCCTCACCTAGAAACGCGAGGCCACAGTTATTGAGGGACCAAACTTTCGTATGGTTTTGAAAGGTGTGAAGTGTAACATCATAATAATTTAAGCCCTTTGGTATATATGTTTGACAACATCCTGATCCTGAGCACTGTCCATTATCAGGCTCATCTTGATATTCACTACATAGCCCCAAACACCCACTAGAAAAGTTTATTCCTGTTATCAAAGCATAATCATCACACCCAAGGACCGTGAACATGTTGTATATTTCTATGTTGTAACACTTAAAACCAGCCCTAGTGCGAATGCGAAACTCTGAATCTGAGAAGTTGTATATTTCTATGTTGCTTGAAAGGAGGAACAATCTTGGATCTTCGGGATTAGATATTTCTATGTTGCTTGAAAGGGGTTGCATCAAATTGATCATCCAAATGATGTGGTTAACGAAATCAAGCATAGGGCTTTTGATGTACATACGAAACCGAGTGTATGTAGGGGTTTAATTACCTGAGTGATTACCGAGTCGATGTTACAAGATGAGGGTGCAGTCGCGACCATGTTGGGTAAGTTTCAAGGTGCAAATGTTGTTGTTAATCATATTAACTTTGCAGGTAGCTTCTAAGAACGATGATAAGTAAAAGTCCTCTGTCAATTGCGATTAATATCGCTTCAATCATAGACCTTGATCGAGTTGCAGGTCGCGTATGAAGATGATGATCGAAGGTGATTGAAATCAGTTGGGTGTGTGTTATACGAGTAATTGGTGAATCATATAGGTTCAAGGAATCGATTAGGGCATTTCCCCTCATTCAAATAGATGTAATTTGAATGATTTCATGACCAACAAATTATGGTTTTGAATCGATGATTTCGGTTTTGATTTCAGGTGTTACTAGTTAAGTAATCATAATTAAACAGAGGGTTAAGTTCGAAACTGATAAAAGATAGTTAAGATTCGGTTTAATTGCATTTAAATTAAACATTTTGATGGTTTTGATGATTGCTGGAGCGATGGCCAGAGGTTGGCCGGAGATGGGGAGGTCGACGGTGGGTTTGGGTGGTTTGGGTTTTTTTAAAAGAAATTACACATTTGGTTCCTGTAATTTCAATAGTTTATTATTTTATGTATAACTTTTAAAACTAAGTTTCAAGAATTACCTTTTGAACCCCAAACTTATAACATCCTTGTTTTCAAATTATTTATTTATAAACTCCATTAAATCAATCACTAGTTTATAACACTTTTATAGACTTTATATATTTGTAAGAATATTAAACTTTGTATATTAATTATTTATTTTAGTTTGATAATTTAAAATCATAAATGAAAACTAAAACTTCATAAATTTATAAAACTTTATTTTATAAATTATAAAATATTCTATAAATTATAAAATTATAATAACTTGTTTAAATGATTTGATAAATAATAGTTGAATAAAATAATTCGTAGTATTTGTTAAATTACACATTTAATGCATTTGATTTATTAAATAATTTACTAATGATATTCTTTCATTGCATGAAAGATTAAAATGGGCTCGGCTTTAGGTTTATATTTTTTAAAATAGCAGATGTTACATTAATAAATAAATTTCTAGCCTATCTATCGACCTATCTGTTTGTCTGTCTGTTTGTATGTCTTTCTGTTTGTCTGTCTGACTATCTATCTATATATATCTATCTATCTGTAATAAAAAAATAAGAAGTGACGTAATCGTAAGCTTTACTATATTAACTGTATCATTTCTCTTTATTAGTAAAAGTAATATTGAATACTAATAATATTACTCATATTATTTTCAAACTAAAAAATGTATAATTTAATAATTGAAAATCTATTTTTTTAAATTAAAACCACATATTTTCAAAACAAAAAAACAACAAACTTTTAAAAAATATCATTTTACTTAAAAAAAAGTATTTAAAAACCACATTTTTTTATAAAATAAAAGTTTAAGAGAAATACATTATTCTTTTTTACTTAAAGTATCTATTTATACATAATTATAATTATATTTTATCTTTAAGCATTGTTTTATAATTCATAATTTTTTTATTAATTATTTAATAATTTATTTATTTAACACGTGTAATACACGGGGCACTAACCTAGCTAGTAATCTATATTTTGTTGTTTTCTTAGTTTTGAAAATAACCCTAGTGATTTGCCAACAGGTTTAAGCGACCACACGCTAAAACCGATAGCAATTAATACAGTTGAAAGGCATTTGTAGTCGTTTTGATGGTTGTAAAGAACTAACATAAAACCGTTGCAAAGGAGCTAACATAAAACCACCGTAAAACAAACATTACAAACCCCGCTGCAAAATGTAATGGTTTTCTTAATTACTTATAGGAAACATGTAAAAGGAACTTTTTATTTTAACGGTGCATACGTACATTTAAAACAGTGGTTGTATTAAATATGATACTGATGTAAAAAGGAATTTTTCTTTACTAGATATTGAATACTTCTCTTGCAATGAATATAGTCTACTTGTGTGATATATGATTGAGTGAATTTGGTTTAGGTCATCCTTTCGAGAAGACTCTGAAAAGTCGTAAGAATAACAACAAAGACTTTTCAAATGAATTTAATATCTATGTTCTCATTTGATGTGGAGTTTAATGAATTGAGTATCACTCGCGAAAATCCATTAGTAAAAGATTTAGGGAGCGTTTGTAAACTTTTGAATAATTAAGTGTTGAACCAATAAAAAATCTGAACAGTTAAGTGTTAAACCATAAAAAAGTCTAAACTATTAAGAGCTGGTATACCGTTTAACTATTTAAAGGTCAATGCCCTATCAATTCAGATAACATGTTTTAATTATTCAGCTTTAGACCTTTTAACCATTCAACATTAGTATAATGCTTAACCATTCAAATGTAAATGTTTTAACCATTCAAACATGTGCTCATGAAACAAATAGTTTGAACCATTAAGTGTTAAATTATTCAGGCATCTGAATAATTAAAAGGTTGATTAATAGGTTGCCAAACAACCCCTTAAAATACTTACCTTAAAATACTTGCAAACGAGAATTTGTCTTTGATATTCCGTTGGAAATATATACAATGTTTTTTAGACCGGATCGGACCGGCCGGTCCGACTGGGATTCGGTGTCGTGTCCGGTCCGGTCTAGGGTGAATCGTTTTCTACTGGTCGAACCGGCCGGTTCGTCCCGAACCGCTGGTCGGACCGGGAAACCGGACCGGTTCGGACCGCTTTTGTATTTTTTTTTGCTTTTTTTATTTTAATGGGTAAAACGAGGTGTTAAACCATAAATTAGTACGTCGGATATACAAATATAGTTAAGTTTTATATATAACTATAAAATGTATATGTAAACTATATATAAATTACTTATATTTAATTACATATATAAATATAATTAAAATATAGTTAAATCCGGTCCAACCGGTCCGACCACTAAACCAGTAAGGCGTCCGGTTCGATGTCCGATCCGGTTCGATGTCCGATCCGGTTCTGAAAACACTAAATATATATGGTAATTGGTTACCTCGTGATCCGAATGCTTAGCGACATAATTACTAGCAAACTAATAAAATAATAATTAAATTTTCTCTTGACAAATTTGAAAAGAAAAACAAAAGGAGAATTACCTGCAAAATTACCAAGTGATTTTAAGAAGTAAAACAATAAGATTTTACCGATTAATATTGTACCATAAATCTGTCCCTAAAGTTATAACTACAAGAAAAGAGATCATGTCAACGACAAATGCCGAAGCTTAAATTTCTTTTTTCCTTACACTTTATGCCGACGACATATAGTCGACATATGCCCACTATTCCTGACGACTCTGTCCATTGTTTCCTAATGCAATGACTAGATAGCTCAAATATGACAGATCGTTGTTTGGGCATTGATTTTTGGAAGAGATAATACGTAGATCCTTGTTAGTATATAGAATGGGTTGAAATCGATGGTCTTAGAATGTAAATGCATTCATGTATCATGTGTAAGTCCCAAAATAAACACTAGAATCAATGTTCTTAAAATTAAATCGACTGAAGGCGGTCTTGAAATCCTCGTATGTGCAAGACTAGACCACCTATTAGTTGAGAAGATGAACATGACATTAGCATGAGTTTTTTCTATATCTAATTTAGTTTTTAAGTGAAACAAAGCTAGGAATTGAAGTGGAACCAGTTACATATATGTAGGTCTCTCAATGCACGGCTAGAAAATGCTCATGTTAATTTTTCGGTCTTGTCATCTTGATTGTATTGTAACGGGAATATAATATAGTACGTACATGATAACCAGTACATTTGAGAGTCATGTGTCCTTAATCTATAAAACCGTGTGAGGGTCCCATGTTTCTTTCCCTAATCTAGTAGCTGATATAAAACCGTCTGCCGCTACTGCTACTATTATTATGTGCGCTAGTTTATTAATGTATTATTTTTTGATTTAGTATCTTTTGTTTCATATAGCTTTTTTCTTATAATCGTTTTTTTTTCGTTATATCGTGCATATGTCAGTTTAGGAATATGCTCTAATAGTATAAGGATCAAATATTAACCTTTTATTTATTACGACAACAGTATTAACTTTTAAAAATCAATCAAAATCATTATTATTACTACTACTATAGAATAACAATTATAACTTTACTAACTATAATTAGTACAAACAAGATGGCGATGCTCACACAATTAACACTATAAAAGCACCAAAAGGTTTAACGTGGCTTGTTTTCTTCGTATGCCATATATGTGCTACTAGAGTAAGATTCCTTGTCATCAGTACCATAAGAAACTAACGGGACCTCGTAATAATCAGATTGCTCATCTTCTAGGTTTACGCTTCTAAATTCTGGATATTCTTGTTTTTGGATCCAAGGATGTGTTGAAAATTTTCTCAAGCTGTCTAGCTCCACTACCACATCTTTCATTGTAGGTCTATCACGACCTAGTGAATTAAGACATCTTTTTACTAGATCACCGACTGCTTGTATCTGCTCAAGAGTCCCTTCACGTAATATTCGAGGTTCAACGATTTCATATAAACGGTTTTCCATAACTGAATTGACAAAATATGTTGCTAAATTTTTTTCTACATTGGATCTATGAACATCTATTGGTTTTTTTCCTGTTATGAGTTCTGCAAGGACCACTCCAAAGCTATATACATCACTTTTCTCAGTTAATTGGCTTGTGTTGAAGTACTCTGGATCCAAATACCCTAGCGTGCCTTGAATGAGAGTAGTTACTTGTTCGTGATCTAAGGGGACTAACCTTGATGCACCAAAGTCTGAAATTTTTGCAATGTAATTATCATCCAATAATATGTTGGTAGACTTAACATCTCTATGTACAATTGGCATAATAGTTTCATAATGAAGATATGCAAGAGCACCAGCAGCTTCAACAGCTACCCTCAATCGATTTTCCCATGATAACCAACCCATTCCACCCGCTCTAGAATGAATGTGATGGAAAAGAGTGTTATTAGAGATGAGTTCATAAACTAGTACCGGGACTTCCTCTTCCAAGCAACATCCCAAAAGACTAACCACATTTCGATGGATGACCTGTGTAAGGATCAAGACTTCATTTATAAACTGCTCTGCTTGACTTCCATCCACTAATTTAGACTTTTTTATTGCAACTACACGTTTATCAAATAAAACCCCCTTGTACACTACGCCATAGCCACCTCGACCAATAATGTTCATCTGTGAATAATTATTAGTGGCTTTCCTAAGTTGTTCAACACTAAACAAAGTTATTGCCTCATGAGACCCTTGTGAATTGATCTTTTGTTTGAGCAACACGCCCCCATTTTGCTCAAAGAACTTTTCTCGGAGCTTTGTTAGCTTCCTCCTCCTTACACCATATAAAATCCCCAGTATACCAGATAGTATTGCTAATAGGCCAAACACCATTGCTGCATGTGAAATTGAGAAGGAAAAGCACTTTAATTAGTTGTTAAGCTATCTTAGTTTCAATTTACATGATTATAATGTGTAATATCTTCACATTATGATTTTTAAAGTTATACGAATTGAAATACGCATGCTTATGGTTTCATGGAAGATTACCTATAATGATTATGGATGAAGAAGACTTTGAACTGATATGGTGTTGACAACCATTTTCTACTTTTGGATTACCAAAAGATCCTAGCGGACAAGTACAATCGTAACCCCCAGGAGTATTTACGCATTCACCATAGCAATTTCGTTTGGTTATTGGATCGTTGCATTCGTTGATGTCTATAAAAAACACACATTTAAAAGACATTATATTGATTGAAACGTCAACAAAATTAAAGAGGTGCATATTGAGATCTAATATTCGACTTAAAGTAATGTGATAAGTGATAACACACATTTAAGCGATCAAACTTACTAAAATTTATGATCTTGTTGAACATATTTAAGGCTTCATATCGAACTAATCATATCATATGTTATGTATGCAATACTTAATTTATTGTGACGTTTAAGTATCTAATGTTTAATTTACTATCATTCATTGAATTGCGATTTATTTATATAATATCAAATACATTACAGAACACTATTATTTATAGTATACTTATTTACAAAAATTAAATTATTTACTAAGATAAATAAAATACATATATATAAAAAAATAAATAGTAATTTCCGTTTTTCTACATGTGATTTGCTTGAATTTGTCATTTTTATGAAAAAAAAATTACATCTAGTTCCCCGAGGTTTTAAAAAAATTGTCATTTTCATTAAATAACATTAGCTCGTTACAAATATTAGGCATCCATCATTAAAAAGATAGTTATGTAATTTTGAATATAAAAACAAAATCCTAATTGTGATTACGCGTTGCTGTTAAGATTCATTAACGTAATATTGTTCTATTCACGAACACATTTGACATATAATCTTTTCATTTTTGAACATTTCATTATCGGTTGAATCATAGATTGTCGGCTTCGATCAGCGATAGGGGAGGAGGATTATCTAGTGGTGGTCAAAACTCACCACGAATGAGTTAAATAATAGACACTGTTAAATAAAATCATGTTTTAAACTAGAGGGACTAGTTATGACATTGTTTGATAGTTAAGAAGCTTTATAAAACTACTGAAGAAGAAGCTCTATAAACTACTGAAATAGAAGCTCTATATAAACGGAGTTAATCGGTTGTTAGAGATAAGAACACAAATGGTGAGGAGAGAAAAATTCTTCCGAAGCTTCTATTCTTCCGAAGTCTGTTGTAACTCGATTTGATTGTTCATGTTAGTTCTTGATTTTGTAATAAGATTCGTTCAATCTTTGGTTGATCAATTGGTGTTTTTCATAACAATTGGTATCAGAGCCACGGTGGAGAGTCGCGATTAAGGGCTCGCATTCGATAACCTGGTTCGATTGATCGCTGGAAGAAGAATTGAAGAATTACGATGGTGACGACGAAGTTTGAAATCGAGAAGTTTACTGGGAAGAATGATTTCAGTCTTTGGCGAGTGAAG
>BJCM01068008.1:0-27108 GCA_018326385.1 Flaveria bidentis
AGTTTAAAGAATATAAATCATGATTGAAAATCAAACTGGAAAGAAAGTGAGGAAACTCAGAACAGACAATGGTCTAGAATTTTGTAATGCTGAGTTTAATGAGCTGTGTAGGAATCAAGGTGTGGCAAGACATCTGATAGTTCCTGGTACTCCCCAACAGAATGGGTTAGTGGAGAGAATGAATCGAACACTGGTTGAAAAGGTAAGGTGCATGCTTCATGAGTCAGGATTGCCCAAAAAGTTCTGGGCAGAGGCACTAAGTACAACAACCTATGTGATTAATATGTCACCATCATCAACATTAAATATGATGGTGCCTATGGAGAAATAGTCAGGGGTTAAAGTTGATTATAGCAACTTGAAGGTGTTTGGTTCTCTGACATATGCACATATTAAACAAGATAAACTTGAACCTAGGGCTATCAAGTGTATATTTCTTGGATATTCTGGTAAAGTAAAAGGATATAGGTTGTGGTCAATGGAGAAAGAAGGTGTAAAAGTATTGATAAGCAGAGATGTGACATTCAATGAAGACATTATGTATAAGGATCTATTGAAGAGTGCTAGTGACAATAACACAGGTGTGAACAATGAAGCTACAATTGAGGTGGAGGATATTAGGTCAAATAAAGACTTAAGACCCGGTTCATTTGATAATGACCATTCAGGTGGTAACATTGATGGCAATGCCGAAGGTGTTACATTACCAGGACCTTCTAGTCCAGTTTCATATAGCTTAGCTAGGAATAAGACAAGAAGGGTTATAGTTCCACCAGCTAGATACAAAACATATAGTATAGAAGATCTATCTGCCTTTGTTCTAATGGTTGCACAACAAAAAAGTGTGATAGAACCCTTGACATTTCATGAAGTAGTGAACTCAACTAATAAGGATAGATGGATTGAGGCAATGGAGGATGAAATGAATTCCTTTTATGAAAATGATACTTAGATATTAGTGGATAAGCCTAAAGATAAGAGGATAGTTGACTGTAAATGGCTATACAAGTTAAATGAGGGTATGCAAGGTGAGCTACCAAGGTTCAAGGCTAGACTTGTAGCTAAACGGTTCACTCAAAAGAAAGGTGTGGATTACAATGAAATTTTCTCTCCTGTAGTGAACATACATCTATTCGGGTATTGTTAGCATTAACAGCTCAATTTGATCTTGAATTAGAGCAGTTAGATGTTAAAACAACATTTTTACATGGATCTTTAGAGGAGATTATTCATATGATGCAACCACCTGGATTTGAGGTGGAAGGTCAAGAAGATAAGGTGTGCTTACTTAAGAGATCATTGTATGGACTTAAGCAGTCACCAAGGTAATGGTATCTTAGGTTTGATGAGTACATAGTTAGTCAGGGATTCAAGAGAAGTTGTTATGACAACTATGTGTACTATAGAGAGTACCTTAAAGGTGAGTTTGTATATCTTCTTTTGTATGTGGATGATATGTTAGTGGCATGTAAAAGCAAGGATGAGATTCAAGCCACGAAACAAATGTTGATGTGTGAGTTTGATATGAAGAAACTTGGAGCTGCTAGAAAGATTCTAAGTATGGAAATAAGGAGAGATAGGGATTTAAGGCAGCTGAAACTAACACAGACAGGGTATATCAACAAGATTCTAAAGAACTTCTGTATGGAAAGATCAAAGCCTGTGGTTACACCTCTAGCTCAACATTTTAAGTTGTCTAAAAAGGACTCACCTACCTCTGACACAGAAATAATTCAGATGAATAAGATTCCATATTCCAATGCAGTTGGGTGTTTGATGTATTTGATGGTATGCACCAGGCCAAATATAGCTTGTTCAGCTAGTGTAGTAAGCAGATACATTTCATGTCCCGGTAAGCTTCATTGGGAGGTAGTGAAGTGGATATTTAGATATCTTAATGGTACCAAAGAAGTTGGGTTGATATTTGGAAAAGATCATAGTGTTGGAAGTGCTATACTTGGTTATGCTGATAGTGATTTTGCCAAAGATCTGGATAGTGGTAGATCAATGATAGGATATGTATTCACCTTATTTGGAAGTGTGGTTAGTTGGAAGGCAACTTTGCAATCAACAGTTGCTTTGTCAACAACTGAAGCTGAGTTTGTGGCACTCACAGAAGCTGTTAAGGAGTCTATTTGGCTTAAGGGTATAGTTACTGAATTGGGTGTTATCTTGTCAAGTAATGTGATTTTGTGTGTTAATCGAGGTGTTGTGCAATTGGATAGGAATCAAGTGCATAGTGAAAGGACTAAGCATGTAAGGGTTAAGTTGTATTTCATAAGAGATGTGGTGAAGGCTAAAGAGGCTGAGATTAATGAAGTTGATACACTTGATAATGGTGCTGATATGCTTACGAAGTCATTACCAAGTCCTAAGTTTGAGCATTGTTTGGAGATTTTGAATATAGAATGAAGATTAATCCAAGGTGGAGATTGTTAGAAGAATGGATTAAACTTCGAGGATTTGTTTTGTCAATTCATAAAAGTGTTATGTTTCTTGGGTTATTATGTCTATTAATAACTCAGGGACTAAATGTGATCATTTTGTTTCTTATGATGTTACTTGTAATAATGTTGTTAATATTGTTAGAGTTGGTTAATGACTGTTAGTGATATAAAGAGGGGTGTACTCATGTAATAGGTAAATTCTTCTTCTGAAGCGTAATAAGAAAGGATTGATATTGTTTGTTCAATTCTTCTGAAGTAAGTTTCAATTCTTCCAAGAGTAAATTCAATTTTGATTGTGAATTTCAACACTCTTAACTATTAAAAAAACATGTATAGCTTAAAAATAGTATAAAGATAAGTTTGAATCCTTTTATAGAGTTTGCCTTTGGCGATTAGTGTTAAACCAATTGTTAATCATTTCTAAGTATTTGAATTTGGAAATGGATGTTAGTTATGTGCCCAGAAGTGTGTTCGCATTTTTTTCTGTTTTCTGTCAATATATTATTCGTGTTCATCTTTTAGGTATAGCTACAACTATTGAAGTATCCAATAACGTTTCATGTAACTTACATATATTTTAATTGTTTTTAAATATATATCAATATAACTTTTGTCTCTATAAGTTAACTAGTAGACATGATTTACAAGTCATATATGCAAGTTATATAAAAGAAAGAAAAAGAAAAAACTAAGATCCCCTAGAGGAGACAATAAGAAGTAGGAGTTGTGTTGGTTCAAGATCTTTAACTTTTCCCAAAGTACACAAGACTCTTGTTAGGGGTTTCTCCCATAAAACCCCATATTCCACTTTTCCATCTCTCTCTTGTCTTCTTCATCAAACCTCACTTTTCCTTTAAACTCATTTGCTACACTTCTTTAACACCATATTGGCCCCACAAGCCATATATATCTCTCTCTCTCATTGTTTCTAGAGTGAGAAATATATAAACATAATAAAAGATGTATTCATTAATTCATGTTGTTGTTTCTCCTTTTGAGAATCATGTTCTTTTAGCACTTCAAAACTCTCATCCATACGAGGATGCTTCTCTCATTATTCGTAATTTGAGATCTTTGTGGTAACCCAAACATTTACTTTGGTTATTATTTAAAACGAAATTGATTAGTTTAATTACATGTAAAAGCTTTGAACATAAGCGCACATAAGTAAAACGTCAGTTAAAATGAGTCACGAGCAGGGGCAGATATACGTCGAGTGACACTAGGAAAATTATTTTTGTGCTATATTTGTAAATATCAAACATTTGAGTGACACCATATAATTTTAAGAGAGTATCATATTTTCCCGGATGATAAAAAAAAGTTTGAGGATTTTGGAATTGCTACATGTCGAATTAAAACTTAGACTAGTCAATCATAAAATTACATTAAATTGTAATTAAAAGATTTATCAATGACATAAACCTATATCATGTCATCTTAAAGCCAAACCGATAAACAAGATTTCTACAAAAAATAATATTCTTGTAACTAACCTTTTCTAGGGACAAGTCTTTGAGTATTTACAAATAAATACATTACAAACTACAATTTAAAATAGATGATGTATGTAACATATAACCCTATATATTTTGATCATCGAACCACCAGAACCCGAGCTTAAAGTTTTGTAAAATAAATAAGAAAGAATTAATCCAGTGGATCATTTCGGTCAACCATACAGAAAACTAAAGTAAACTAATGATGAAGGTTGCTTGGTGAGTTGGATATTGTAGGTCCCACATTGCGGCTGGAACGTATTACGAAAGAATGCATGGGGCTAATCATCATCTACATGCATTTATTAACCCCAAAACACTGCCATCAACGTTAATCACGTGCAATCGATCTTCATTACGTTGGTTTAAGTTTTATATGCATGCATGCAAATCACTTGATTACTCATCAATTATTTTATATGTATATTATTGATTATAAGGATTGAATATAAATAAAAAAACTAATGATGCTTGTTAGAGATGAAATGGATAATGTGTGTGTATATTTATATGTCCAAATAAGCTCAATAGTTGTCCTATTATACCAAGTGAAAAACATATTATGGGTTTTATATGTATTTAACTTGTAAGTAGCTTGTTGACGTAAAACTAGTTTTAATATTTTAATTACGGTGATATATAATTATTTATATGTAAATGATCACCTTCATCCGTTATCCCTATATATCAAAGCATAACGTCCTTTGAAAGGAGGTGTTGGCTTAGCTAATTTTTAAGCTTATCGTTATATTTTAAAATAGCTTATAGTTTATTTTTTTATAATTTGATAAACTTTTTTTAAATGTTTGGATCAGTTTATATTTTACAAGTTGATAAACTCTTTTTAAGTGTTTGTGTAAGTTTTTTTTTATTTAGCTTATGTTAGTAAAATAACCAAAAGAGACATAATTACATATTATCATATAACTGACACCATTACACAAATAAGTTTTTTGAAATAAGCTAAAAAACCATCTTCAAATAAGCTTCTATAAGCTAAAGCAAACACCAAGTTAAGTTTATTTTATAAGAAAAACTAACAAAACTATAAGTTTTGTTAAAAAAACTAGGCCAAACACCCGCTAAATATTGGATTTATCTTCATTAATAGAAGAATAGTTCTTCAGTTTACTCATTTACCGTAAAACAATTTTTTTTTATTTTGGTTCAACTTTCAAAAAATATTAAAACCCACAACCTTTTAGTCGTAGAACTCACTACTCCTAAACCTCTCACCCAAAAAATTAAAAAAAAAACATAAAAACGTTTGACCACAAATTATAAATAAATGTAACAAAAATATAAAGTCCTATATTTAAACCACTCCTAAACTACTGATATTACTCCCTATACCATCTTATAGGATTAAAACGGTTGATTACTTGTATTCAAGTGAGAAATTTTAACGTCAGGATGTCGCATAAAATAAAATCCAAAGTATAAAGAATTTAGACTTTTATTTAAAAAATACTAATAATAATAATAAAAGTAATTTTGGGTGGATTATATATATATTCACGGATCTCTAGACGATCCGATTCTCTCGTTCTCCAAGTGTTTTGATGTTTTGTTTGAATCTTTTTGTCGATTCGATTGATATTCCAAAGGAGTTGTGTTGTGTTTGTTCTTTGGGGATGAGGACTATGACTGTTGTGGGGCCTTTGTACTTTTGTTTGTTTTCTAAGATGTTCCTGTCCTATATTTGTCCCTAGATTACACCCCAAGTAATGCAACATGGTCTTTTTGACCAATATGTTTGACTCATTTGTTTCCATCATATATACACACATTTTAATTCAAATAATAATATGTGCATCAAAATAAGTTTTTCAAATGTAACATTCGATTCTTCAAACTTCAGTTTCTTCAATGTCTTAAAACTTTCATTTTTTAATACAAACAAATAAGTTCTGTTTAATTTAATGTGTTTAATTATAAGTATGAGCAATCTTTTACTTCATTGTAGATAGAAATCATCTCAATGGCAGCTACATGTGTTAAAGTTCTTCATTGTTATTATTTCTTCATCAAAATTCAAGTAAGAAAACAGCTTTTATGCATTTACAAGTTCATACAAAATAAAAAGTACGAGTGAATTTATAAGCCGGAGAAATAAATCCGTAGAATTCAATTTTTTAAAACAGATTATAATCTACTTCTATTAATGAATATATATGTACCCTATAAGATTGAGCGTTCAACCGGATGTCCTCTCAGGGATTCAAATAATATTTGTTAGTGTTTCGTGTTGTGGATCTTCTAAAAAACTAGGATTGCATATTTTGTAGTACTATCAAGTAATTTTAATTTTTGTAATTATAACCTATTAATTTCTTAATTAATTTTCATATTTTAGTTTTAGAATTCATAGAGAGATTAATCTATTTAATTGTGAGAACCCGTAATCGAAAGAATTATTAGAGTGTACTAACACTTCGATAGGCGACATATTTGGATAAAATGGAGCTTGGTGTAAGTTAAAAAATAAAATATAATATAAAAATAGTTACATCTGGATTTTTGAGATTAATTTCCTTTCTTTTCTTTTAAGATAAAAATGATTGTAGGACAAAATGTGTATGTTTTTAAGAGCAAGAGTGCATAATTATTATGCTTTTTATAAGAATAAAAATAATAATAATTTGGGTCAAAGATTTTGTACAAAACCCAGAGGAAAATAGGTTGCTTTGATGATTGCATCAGTATCAAGCATTTCTATCACCCCTTTTCTCTCTTTTATAATCATAACAAAATCTCTTGATTCCCTCTTTTCTTTATCATTAAGACTCTCAGTGTGACCCAGTGACCACCCTGGCATGGACCCCCCAAACCCACCAGACCCAACCCCAACCCCAACCAACCGAGCCACTTTGTTTCCCATCACCTGACTGCACCTCACCGGTCCACTAGCCACCTTAATTCGGTTCGTTTAGTAAGCTATATATAAGCGACCCAATATATACTAAAACAACGTTTAATAACTTTGTTCGTAGAAAAATTTATTGATTAAATGAATAATACGCACCAATGATCCTTAATCCAAATGATTAAGGTGAGATACCCCAATACTTTATTAAAATAAAAGATGTTTAATGTACAAGTTCAAACTATGACAAAATAAAGGGCTTTCAGCTTTGCAGGTTAGGATATGAGTTTTCTTATCTAAGTTAAGTTTTCTTCGGAGTGTAGTTTTAAATTCGGGACTGGTGTGGACGGACCGATATACGAGCTTTCCTTCAAACTCACAAAGTTCTATACTCGAGTAATAAAGATAATCAGATGAACCTTAATTACTTGAAATGTTCACAGTCTAGTTTAATTTGTTTTAGCGCTTTGATAGTTCAGTTTAATGGTTTGACCGAATTTCTTTTTCTTTTATCAAGTGATTAATTCGTCTTTAAACTTTAAAAGTTGTTCATTAATATAACACATATATAAATTGTATAATCAAAAAAACAAAAACAATTGAAAAGGTTAAGCGTCCGGTTTGTTTTACATCTCTGGTTCCAAGTTTTAAATCATTAGCCAAACCGTTAATCAGTCAAAACCGAGTCAAAACCGAATCATGGACCATTTGAGAATCTTAAAACTTTTGGACTTGTTTCAGTTTAAACAATTTAAGGTTTTAGCTGTTTATTAGCACCCTAACACAGACAAATCTCAATGGTACTATCACACACCACTAGAACCTACAATATACTGTACTGTTGCGGTCGAAGATTAATCCTCTTAAGTCTTAACATAGTAGAAATGAATATGGTTTGGTTAACTGAAATAATGGGAAGATTAAGGGCAATAAGGTAAATGAGAAAGAGGTGGTGGTCCTCGTGATCGGAGAAGTGTATCCATGGAAGACTGTTCCCCCTGGTCACGTGCCTTCTTTTGACCATTCCCTAAAAGAACAACACCCTCAAAACACTCTCTCAATCATACCATTTTCAATCTCTCTTTTTTTTTATTTATATTATTATTTTTTATGAACCGTAGATATGAGACACTGCTTCGAAGAATAAGTTTTGTTTTAATCAGATCCATCTATTTGTTTTTCAATTGGGATCACACTCTCAATCCCCACAGTAAAAAAACTTATTGTTGAGAAAACCTGCTAGCTCAACTTTAAGAATCTTTGCTTAGAATGAGACTTGAACTCATGAGCTTTTAATTTTTACGTGTCTTGAGTATTTTACTTTAACCAGTTAGAATAAAGATGATTTTTGTTATAATAATAATATATATAATATATAGTCATTTACTTTTAATTCAAAAAATATGTTAACACGAAATGTTACTCTGGTCCTATCCATATGTAACAATCAAATTACACCAATCTGTTTCAAATGGGCTTTAACCTTTGGTCTTAACTGGAGACACGTTATGTTATCTTTGATGACTTTATCATTTAGATTAAACCTCCATTCTTTTTATTTAAATTATGAAGATGATACTTATAAAGAATGTTTTTTTTAAATGAAAGTTAATTATCTTAACCCTAATCTTGTTTTTTCTTCTAGACTTATAAAGTAGTAAATTACGTAAAAAAATTTATTTGAAAAGATTTATATTTAATAAAATCTATTGCAATGTATAAATGATCTATGAGTAAGTGCACAAAACCTCATATGGGTAAAGACTTCATATATAAGTAGCAGAGGACAATAATATGCCGGTGATTACCAATAGATTTTTAGTCACTCGATAACGAAGCTTGTAATCAGATTCTTAATTGATAAGGTACGTTCTATTTTCTAGTAGTGTTAGATATAATGAAACACTTTTTAAAATTGATAGATACATAACTATCATGTTGAAGGATAAAAATCTATACTATTGCTAATATAGATAATTGGATGATGAAAGTTAGAGACAGCAAACTGAAAAGATGCGAAGTTATAAAGCAATCTATCATATTCATCATTGCACCCCACATATACTCTGTTTTTGTCACCCCTTTAATAATATAAGGTATAATTATTCATCAGATTTATTGCTAAGTAAACTAATTAATTAAATAAACATGTTAAGTGTCTTTCAAAGTAATTTAAATAGAAGTATAACTAATCCTTAACACATTAGAAACAATATTAAATACGCTAATTAACATCCTATATATACCAATGTGATTTACAACTCCGATCATTAACCTATTAGTTGTTTTATAATAATATTCAAATATGTTTACCAAAGAAGAAGAGAAAACGACAAATAAAACAAATGTGGAATATTAACTACTGCAACTACACTCCATTGGCCCACTCATCTATACCTATATAAATCCCCTCATCCTCTCATTGCACCCCTACAACTTCTTCATTAGACCCTCAAATCTTCATTTAATTATAGCAACCTACACCACACTCACTGCACCCTTTGACCCTTATTTCATCACCTAACCATCTGCATTGACACATAAACCATGAACCGGTGCACTGGCTCAACCATGATGGGTCCATGCTCATGTGGTCTCTACCATTATCACCAACCAAGCTCATTCTCCACCATATTCCCAATGCCTTATGAGCAAGAGATTATGTGTCCTTACGGTTCTTCACCCTCGTCCGTCGATTGTACTTTGTCGTTGGGCACGCCATCCACTCGCTTGACTAGTGACTATGAAAAGCCGCACCAAGAAAAGCGCCGTGGCTCTTGGTGGAACATTTTGCAGTCTTCCAGCCACTCGTCGTCTGCACCATCGGCCCATAAGGCCAATCGTGCAGGCAGTGGTAATGGCTCTGCCACTGCTGATAGTCTCTTTTCTAGGAGATGCTCGAATTGTGACACGACTTCTACTCCGCTCTGGCGAAATGGACCTCGTGGCCCTAAGGTATATATGTTTATGAATCATGATTATTATTTTTATTCAAATCTTATTTTTTTTTTAATTAGAGTGTCAG
Organism: Flaveria bidentis; assembly: GCA_018326385.1. Lineage (NCBI taxonomy): Eukaryota > Viridiplantae > Streptophyta > Magnoliopsida > Asterales > Asteraceae > Flaveria > Flaveria bidentis. Next base: position 9,838 of record BJCM01068008.1, read on the forward strand.
ATAATTAACTATTAACTGTTACTATTATTGTTACTGTTTGTAGTCGTTATGCAATGCATGTGGAATTCGATACAAGAAGGAGGAGAGGCGTGCGAGTGCGGCCGCGGCGGCCGCAGTGACAACAGGTGGCAATGACGTGGCGGACGGATATCACCAGCAATATATGATGAACAGTAACCAATGGGCTAACGAGTACACACATTCGACCCCTAGAATGTCGTCATGCTACTCGCCAGTGGCTGCGACGAACGAGTATAGGTTCATCGATGACGTGGACGACAGAGACTCGTCGTTTATGTCGTGGCGGCTCAATGTCACTGACAGACCGGGCCTCGTCCATGACTACTAGATGAAAAAGTATAGAACTTAAACAAAATTAAATATTAAATATGACGTGGCGTATCATGCGGTCCCACACATGATGACGTGGAACGTGGGGGTCGACCTTTTGCTTGTTCAAAATTCTTTACGTTAAGGAGACGATGTACTAGATCTTGCTTTTTATTTGTTATTATTCTTGAGCTTTAGATTTAGTAGTAGCAGCCTTTTTTTCACTTTTTTCAGTCAAATTGTTTTTGTTTTTATTTTATTTGTTAACTTTAATCTAATATGAACATCTTTACTCTACATCATTCTTTTTGTTCCCCTCCATCCTTATCATTCTTAAATATTATGCTTTTCTATTTCAAGAAGCTATAGGGTAATGTATACATGCATATATACACATATACAATACATATCTATACGTTAAAATACTTCTTCGCTACGAAAGTGTAAGCTTCACACGAATAATGTGATTACCCGAGACACACATAATACCGTATTTTTGATATTGTTGATTTTGTTCGGTTTGAAGATGTGATTTCGGTTCTTAACAGAGACAAGATATATCTTTGATGCGTGTTTGATTTAACCTGCAGATGGTGTATCCATAACTACGTAACGACATTAACTACGTTTAAAGATCAATCATCAGAAATTACATACATGTTATGATGATTTACATTCTTAACATATAATATCCATCGATAAATTACTTTGTTCGAAATGCTTACGAAGAACATAAAGTAATTTTTAACAATAGCTTTAATTATTATTATTGATAATAGAAACCGTTTAATATTTAAGTTGTGGTGGGCTTTTTTGTTGTTTGTCCCAACTTTTGGTGTTCGTATCCTATGCTTGATGGATTTTTCCCTCTTAGTCTTCCTCCATGCTCCTTGATGTATTGCACTTGCCCTCGTTCACTGTTGTAGTGGTATGGTTCAGGGATGGCGGAAAAAAAAGAGCCTGGCGGGTATACTTGAAACCCGAAACATATGGGACGGGTATACCCGAAGCCCGATGGTATTGGGTCGGGTATGAGATAAGTTTTAAAATATTTTACGGGTAGGGGACATGTATGGGATTAGGTAATACCCGGCCCGATTACCTGAAACCATATACCTGTTTACCCGAACGAACATATACCCAAAGTTTTATATTTTAAATATTGAAAAAAGTTTAACTAACTTTTTTGAATATTAAATATGAAACTTTATGAAATGAGAATACTTATTGCTAACTTGTTGTGACTATTTTGATGTGAAATTTTATACCACTTGTGTGTTGTAGTTGTTTTGTAATCTTAATGAGAAAGTTTAAGTGGATGTTTGATTTCGGCTGATCCTGTTGACTGGCTGACTCGGTCAGCCTGTTTGATGTGGGTAAAATTCAAACTGACCGGGTCAAAACAACTAACCCGGACCTTTAATTTCACAATGCTGACCCGGTTGCACCCTCGCTTGTTCCACCGGATTAACCGCCGGAGCTTCACACCACACACACGCCGGAGTTTCTTCACACCACACAACGACGACGACTCCGATTGCGAAGAGACGAGGAGAGACGAGACGCACGCACGTCACCTTCACACCACACACACGCACGTCACCTTCACACCACACGCACGCCAGAGCTTCACACCTAAATCGCCGGCGCTGACGACGAAGAGACGAGGAGATATGTACAAATCTGAGAGAGAGGTGAAGATGAAGACATGTACAGATGAAAATGAGTTATTACCTAAGAGAGAGAGGTGGAGATGAAGACAAGTTAGGTTTGTTTTGTGCTTTGGAGAATTGGAGGGGACTCAATTTTATCTTATTATTTAGTATTATCAAATGAAGTTTTTTTAATATGTTGAGGATCAAACCTAACCCACTAATAAAATAATTAGGTACGATGAAAATGAGTTATTACCTGTAACACTTAATCTTAAAATGTATTTTTTATACGGCCTTAAAAATACGAGTTTAGGATTTTATCATTCAACAGAATCAGTTGATTGATGTCGAAGTACTAATCAAATAAGATGTTAAAATGTGTGTTCCTATTCACCTAAACTAGTTAGGGTAAGTAGGGTTGTCGATCCTCGTGGAATTAGTGGCCGGTGTATTGTAACTTGATTTATAAGAAACGATTAACTAATTTATCAAATTACTTAAACTATTGCCTCTTGGCTGTTAGAAGTGGATTTTTGGAATGATTAAGAAATTAACTAAGAAAACAAATTGCAAATGAATAAACTTGATTAAGAAGACAATTATAAGAAAGAGTAATCCACTTCAGGGTTAAGGTTTGGTTTTCAGTAATCGTTTAGTTCAACTTGGTGGAAAATCCTTAACGGAGATTCTATACGTATAATGATTAAGTGATAATGATAATCAAGACTTAACATGTCTTAATACACAATACCAATTCAATTAGTAACCAAAACTCTACAACCATACGATTCGCGCAAGATCATACGACATTCAAATAAAGGTCGACCAACATAATTGTTTAAATAATCAAAACACAAGTTAAACTTATAAAAGAACTTAAAGGGTTCTAAAGTTCAATCCCAACACAAGTCTAACAAAAACGAGAACCTAATCACATAAAACTCATTACCCGAAGTAGATCACAAGAAGTTTAGCCGCTCATTGTTCTTGAATGATCTTCAAAATCGTTGTTGAATTGCAACCTGGATGATTGAATAGTGTTAGAACGATGTAGAATGGTGAATCACAGGTCTAGAAACACCCAAAATTCGTCTCAAATCGTCCTAGGTCGAATAGGGGGCAAGTGGTAGGTGAAACCTAACAAAAACGTGATTTTATAGGTGTTTCCCGGAGGCCCTGGCGTAGGCTACGCCAGCCAGCGTAGCCTACGCCAGCCAGCGTAACCTACGCTGCGGGGTATTCTGCTATTTTTTTTATTGATGCTGGCGTAGCCTACGGTGGCTGTAGTAGGCTACGGTGGAAACTTTTCTGCTGCATTTTGAATCTTTGTTTCTTGACCCCTCCAAAGCCCTGTTTCACCATGAAAGCTTCCAACTTGGTTATTTTTCCTATAAAATCACTTCAAACTCCTAGTTAACCTATTCAACATGATCAAATGCATAAATACGAGCAATCAAACTTAATATTTAACATTTAAACACTTAAAATAACATTTCAACACACTCACATCATCAATCAAATCATATCAAACAACCAAGTTTCAGTCAGATGCATACCTAGTCAAAACTTCTAACTGGGTCAGCTTCTGACTCAGTCAGATCTTACCCAATCAGTGTAATCAAACAGCCTTTAAGTAATTTGTTGTAACTATTTTTAATATTAAACTTATCTATTGTAAATGTTGTTGTAGGTTTGTTACACAAAATTTTATAATGATGATCATAATTTATATTTATCATAGAATCCTTAAATATATAAAAATAAAACTGTATAAATGAACACGACACTCGACAAGGATTGATTGATACCCGTGGGTATGCCCGTAACCCTATGCTAACAGATATACTAGATACCCGCGATACCCGATGGGTAATTACCCGATCAATATCCGACGAGTAATGGGTCGAGTATGAGACAAGATTTCAAAACCGAGTATGGGCTTGGGATTACCAATACTCGGCCCGAACCTGGCCTATTACCATCCTTAATATGGTTTAAGAAAAATATATAATCTATGTCGGGTAAGATACCGTACAAAGTGACTTTACAAGTTTACGATTTATCTAGGATGTATGGGACGAGGGTATACATGTATGTCAAATTACTTGTGGTTTAAGATGCATATATGATGTAATGTTTCGGATGCACATTTATAGTTGCATAGTTCATTCACACTTAAAACGTGTGCACACGGTTGTATGTTAGAAACAAAGTTATAAATGGATTAAAAGCATCGTTGTAATTTGTTTAACAACATTGTTGTATTTGTAAAAGTTGGACGTAGGGGATGTATGTTATTTAGAATTAGAAGAATCGCTTTTAGATGGATTAATTTGGTGAAGTTATACGAATTATGAAAAAACAGCCTCAAAAACATAAAATATAATCTCATTGAATCCTATGTTACTGAGAAAGTTAAGAATTTGCTAAGGTTAGAAATTTTGAGTATAATGTTATACTAAATGAGGTATATATGCATAAAAATGCCTTTTAATTCATGTATTCACTATTTGAAGTAAATTACACGATTTCACCTCATATGACTATTTGAGTCTTTATGATTGTGGCCGAGTGTAATGGTTGTTTGTTTCAGACTCTTAAAAGTTCAAGTGTTTGAATGGTTCAACACTTAATGGTTCAGACTGTAAATGTTTGAATGGTTCAAACATTTGCCTCTAAATGGTTAAGTGTTATACTGAGTCTGAATGATTATGATATCTTATCTAAGTTGATCAGACATTTGTCTTTGAATAATTAAATAATATACGATCTCTTAATGATTCAGACATCTTACTGGTTTAACGTTTAATCGTTCATAAATTTTCAAACAACCCCTAAGTGACATAAGTGGATGTAGGAACGCATAGTCTTAATGCAAGTATGACTTTAATCAAAACATGGATTATTGTAAATCTGAAGTTGATTGTTTCATCAATTGCATGCTAGAAAGGATCATGCTACTGAATGCCAATAAGGGAGTTAAAAGATTTCAAGATTAATGTTATTGATTTGGGGCCATATAGAAATGATTTTGAATTATTTGCTTGTTGTAATTGCATTGCGACAAAGTGGAATTTGTGTGTACATTTGTAGTTAGACTTGTTTGACGTACAGTAGTTTAGTAGCTATAAATTTAATGCAAATTGATACAATGATTATGACTTGAAACAAAATAAATTGTACTTTTATAAAATTGTCATAGTTAGCAGGCTGTAGGTTAAAAACCCCCATAATTTTTTTTATGAATTTCGTTCTTCTGACTTGAAAGATATTTTCGTATCAAATATATATATGTGGTTTAAACTATATATCTTTACTAGCATGTAAACTCACACCTTGGACGGGCGTATTAACATTTATAGGTTTGGTTTTTACGACTTGTACATTAGTATTCACCTCACGGTTTTTAAAAGCTTGTATACATAATTTCAGTTGTCCAAGATTATAGTTTTAAAAAAGATAGTTTTATAAAGAAGCTTGTCAAATAATAAATGATATTGGTGTTTGAGATTTACCAATACACACACACACACACATATATATATGTATATATATATATATATATATATATATATTAAAATGTATAGGTAATAAGAAAATGTTTTTACATTTAAAATATGATAAGTTATGTAAAACATGATAGTGTTATAAGTTTTATAAATAATATTTTATAAAAGTTCAAACAGTAATTTATAAATAATAACTTAATTTTAGGATTCTTGTTTTTCATGTTTTTACATATAAAACATTAATATCGTTATTAGTTTTATAAGTAAGAATTTATATAGATTCAACTAATATGTATCTAAATAATATTCATATATTAATTAATTAATCATCGTATATATTAATCTAAAATATTAATAGGATTAATTAAACTCATCAATAAAGACTTAATATTCTTAAAGTAATTATATATCATGCTTAAATGACAATTTGGTATTACAGAAAAAATTACAAAAGAATTAAATGCTACTTTGTCTTAAAATGTGACTAAATTGACAGTTTTGTCATCGTAAGAGCATTGTATGTTTTTTATATTATCATGATTGTATGTTTTTTATATTATCGTGAGTGTATTTCATATGTTATAGAAAATTATCGTAAGTGGATGAGATTAAAAATATTATTGTTTATTTATATATTTGAGTTGATATTGTTCACTTTTATAAAATTTTTAATATTTTTTGAAGGTGTGTGTGAGTAGAAGAGAAAAAATATAATTATAAATATATAAAAATATTATTTAATTAAAAAAAAGAAAAAAATAATTTTTAGTATAATTATAAGGATGAAGATGAGTAACCTAGTATAAATGCTCTAAGATGCTTATATAAGTATTATAGACTAAGAATCAAAAGAAAGATGGTGAAAGAAGTTTTGTTGGGGTGTTGATGCAAGTCCACGAGTCAACCTAGCTACTCAAGGCAACTCAAGTGTATTTGGATCGAGTTAGCCTTAAGGGCTGTTTGACAACTTCTGCATGATTAAGTGCTGAACTAATAAGATGTCTAAATCATTAAGTGTTGAACCATTAATATGTCTGAACCATTAAGAGCTAATATATCAATTAGCATTAGACCTTTTAACCATTTATCACTAGTATAATGCTTAACGATTCAGAGGTAAATGTCTGAACCATTCAGACATTGCTTGTGAAACAAATAGTCTGAATCATTCAGACATCTGAACCATTAAGAAGCTTATTATGAGGCTGACAAACGGCCACTTAGTCAAGAGAAGTAGTATTTTGTTAATGGATGAGTGGGAGTAGTAATATTGATAGTTTGTTTTTGTTAGGTGTAGTATTGATAGTTTGTTTTTGTTCAGTAATTAAGAGTTCATGTTTTAGATAATTAGTTTGTTTGAAATTTGGGAATATTGCCCACTCGAATCCGACTAACTTTGTTCCTATTTCCTATAATTCAATTTGACCAGTTCAAGTTCTTATTATATGGTTTTGTTTTTAGGAACCCGAAGCAAAAATGATGTAGACTCATAGCAATCTTAAGGGCAACAACACCCACTCGATCTAGTCATTGCTCAATTAGCTGCAATTACAACATAACTCAAGTCAATTGAATCACTCTAGGATGATATGGCTACCCTCAAGTCATGAGAAATATGAGAGACAAATCCAGTGAGGGTTTTAGCCGATATAAATGTTGAAATCAAACTATTGAAAGAACTCGATTACACGAAGATTTGAAGTATGAAATTGATTATTCTATTATATCAATCTATTTTTTATTACAAAGAAGAAAAAAAATGCTATCCTCTTGAAGTCAAAGAGAGAATGAGTTATTAACCAACCCCTTAACAACAATTAACAAGAATTAATAGACTCTAATATACGATCACTAATCATACCCTTCTACAATTAAGAATTGACAACTAACACCCATGTACTATATAGAAATAGCTGAAGCACATCTAATATATTCAACAAACTCCACCTTGTGCAAAGCTATCCAATACCCCAACAAACTTGTACAATGATGAAACTTAGAACCATCCAACGACTTAGTCAACATGTCTGCAGCATTATCAGATGTATGAACATAAGTAACCTTTACTTTACCATTACTTATCACCTCTCTAATAAAGTGCAGCCTAACATTAACATGCTTGGTTCTTTCATGATGCATTGGATTTTTAGACAGCTGTATAGCTCCTTGGGTGTCACACCAAACAATAACATCATGCACCTCTCCACACAACTCATGTACAAAGCCTTTAAGCCAAAAAGCTTCTATAATAGCCTCAGTAAGAGCCACATACTCGGCCTCTGTTGAAGACAATGCTACAACTCGCTGCAATGATGACTTCTAACTAACCAGGCTTCCAAACACAGAGAAAACATAACGATTTGCCTTTATCAGAATCCTTGGCAAAATCTGAATCAACAAAACCCATTATAGAAGCTTCATAATCAGACTTAATTCCAAATATCAACCCTACATCTTTTGAGCCATTAAGATACCTCAGTATCCATTTGACCGCCTCCCAGTGTTTCTTCCTAGGTCTACTCAAGTATCTACTCACAACACTGACAACATAACTAATATTTGGCCTGGTACACACCATGAGATACATTAGACTGCCCACCACCCTAGCATAAGGAACATCCAACATTTTCTGCTCATCCTCAACTGACTTTGGACAATCATCAAGAGACAACTTGAAGTGTTGAGCCAAAGGGGTAATCACTGGCTTATACTTGTCCATACGGAAATTAACAAGCACCTTATTAATATATCTAGTTTTGGACAACTTCAATATACCAGCCTTCTTATCTCTAATGATTTCCATCGTTAAGATTTTCTTTGCTATTCCAAGATCCTTCATATCAAACTCCTTCATTAGCATGGCCTTAACCTCATCAATATCTTCTTGATCTTTACTAGCAATTAACATATCATCTACATATAATAGAAGATATGCATATCCACCAGCAGTTGCTTCTTTATAATACACACAGGCATCATAAGAACTTTATGAAAACCTTGAGAAAAAACATACTCATCAAACCTCTTGTTCCACTGCATAGGGGACTGTTTTAATCCATAAAGCGACCTTTGTAGCAAGCACACTTTATCCTCTTGACCTTTAGCCTTAAATCCAGGAGGTTGTTCCATAAAAATCTTTTCATCTAGACTACCACGAAGGAAGGCAGTTTGCACATCCAGTTGAACCAATTCTAGATCATTCATTGCTGTTAAAGACAATATGACCCTTATTAAGGAGTGTCTTACAACCGGTAAGAATATCTCATTATAGTCAACACCTTCTTTTTGTGTGAACCCTTTTGCCACCAACCTATCTTTATATCTAGGTGGTTCACCACATTGGACTCCTTCCTTTAATTGTAAAACCATTTACACTTCACTAGTTTTTTGTCAAGAGGCCTATCCACCAAGATCCAAGTATGATTTTCTTATAAAGACTCCATCTCATCTAACATAGCCTGCATCCATTTGAACTTCTCAGGTGATCTAACAACTTCTTTATATAAGAGATGCTCACATATACTTTCCATCTCAACAACATTAAACACAAAGGTCAGACCAATTTCATCATTTTCCCTAAATCGAGTAGGTGGTACAATTTGTCTCCTTGGCATGTCTTTGGCTATACTATAGGAAGGTTATGAGTTACTAGAACTAGCATGCACACCACTAGAACTGGCACTACTCTCTGGAACATCCTTATCATGTTCCTCCTACACCTCAAGTTGAACACCTTGGCCACTGATTCTTGAATCAAACATACCTTTGCCTACCAACTCCTTGTACAACACCTCTTCTCTAAATGTCACATCTCTATTGATCATAAACTTTAGAGAACCCTCATCCATTCTCCACAACCTGTACCCTTTCACAATTTCAGGGTAACCAAACATTACACATTTCACTGCTCTTGGTTCCAATTTCCCATTGTTCACATGGGCATATGCCAATGATCCAAACACCCGAAGCCTTGTATAATCAACAGGTTTTTCAGACCATTTTTCTAAGGGAGTCTTCATTTCTATTACAGATAGGGGAGACATGTTTATGAGCAGGGCTGTAGTGCTTAAAGCCTCGGCCCAAAACTGCTTAGGAATACATGATTCAAACAACATACACCTTAGCTTATTGAGAAGCATTCTATTCATTCTCTTTGCAAGTCCATTTTGCTGAGGCGTTCCTGCCATAGTTAGATGTCTAACTATTCCATTTTTCTTGCAGAATTGATCAAAAATAGAATTGCAAATTTCCAAACCATTATTAGTTTGAAGCCTTTTCACCTTTCTCCCTGACTAAGTTTCAACCATGACTTTCTATTCTTTAAATTTAACAAATGTCTCATCCTTATGTTTCAATACAAATACCCACCCTCTTCTAGAAAAATCATCTATCACTGATAAGAAGTACCTTGCACCTCCAAGAGACTGAGTTTTGGTAGGACCCCATAAGTCTGCATGGTCATAGTCCAAGGTCCCTTTAGTGAAGTGGGTACTTCTTCCAAACCTAACTCGATGTGCCTTTCCCAACACACAATTTTCACAAAACCCCGCATCACAAGATTCTAGTTCACCTAGAACATGTTGTTTGTATAATTCTTTCAACCCTAGTGTGCTTATGTGACCAAGTCTCTTGTGCCACATAGTAGCAACTGATATCTCCTTGTTTTCAGTTACATTCGCCTCTCCTGGTTTCATTTTGCCATCTAGTATGTATGTGTTATTGGTTTTTCTGGTACCAGATAACAAACACATAAATCCCTTTATTACTTTAGCTTTAACATTTCTTAGACTTATGCTATGCCCATTGGCTTCAAAATCCCCAAGGGATATTAGGTTTCTTTTAATACTAGGAATGAATCTTAGCTCATGCAAAGTGACTTTAGACCCACTGGCTAATTGGAACACAACCAACCCCACTCCTTGAACTTCACATGGTCTATTATCCCCCAACTGAACCATTCCAAGTTTGCTCAGCTTCAGGTCTTGAAAGAGCTCTTTCTTGGGTGTCATATCGTATGAGCACCTTGAGTCCAATATCCAACTATTACCATCTACTCCCATTAGTACTCACTAGTACATCCGAACTTTCATACCCATCGGATCCACCTTCAGGTGAACAATTTCCTGATGTCTTATGGTGATTAGTATCTTCTTTCCTTTTCTTGAACCTTTCTAGGCAGTCCTTCTTAATATGCTTTTCAGACTGACACACGATAATATTATTTTGGGCCTTGATTTTGACCTTGCACTTGGCCTAAACTTGTTTCCTCTTATTTCATGTCTGCCCCGCACAACTAACCCATCAACACCTTCATCTTTAACTTCAGACCTCTTATGGAGTTCTTTTGAATTCATTACGGCTATGACCTCATCCATCGACAACCTATCACGTCCAAACATCAAAGTATCAAAAAAGTGTTCATACATCTTTAGTAATGAAGACAAGAAGATAATTGCCTTATCGTCATCATCAAGCTCCACCTTAATGTTTCCAAGATCAAGGATCAGCTTATTGAATTCATCCATATGATCCTCTAAAGACTTACCAGGGGCCATCTGAAACGTGTACAGTCGCTTCTTGAGGTACAACCAATTTGCAGATTTTGTCATTTACATTCTCTCTAATTTTGCCCAGATTGCAGCAGCTGTCGCCTCCTTTGAGACTTCCCTGAGTACTCTATCATCAAGACTCAGTATGATCGCGTTGTGGGCTTTCTCCATGAGGTCCTTCTTCTCTTTGTCACTTAGGGTCTGTGACAAGCCTGATTCACCTTTCAATGCATCTACTAAACCCTTGATGGACAAGCAATGCCCTCATCTTCAGCCTCCATAAACTGAAATCATTCTTTCCATCAAAATTTTCCAAATCAAACTTCGTAGTCACCATCTTCTTCTTTCTCAATTAATTTCTCAACAATTCCGATCTATTCGAGCCGTAGCTCTGACACCAATTGTTGAAATCAAACTATTGAAAGAACTTGATTACCCGGAGATTTGAAGTATGAAATTGATTATTCTATTATCTCAATCTATTGCTGATTAGAAAGAAGAAGAAAGACTCTCTCCTCTTGATTTCAAAGAGAGAATGAGTTATTAACTAACCCCTTAACAGCCATTAACAAGAATTAACAGACTCTAATATACGACCACTTATCACACCCTTCTACTATTAAGAAATGACAACTAACACCCATGTACTATATAGAAATAGCTGAAGCACATCTAATATATTCAACAATAAAGATGGTGATTCTTCTTGGAGAAACAATCACCACTATCATCCCTCTACCAAGATTATCTTTCCCTACTATAGCGGTGGTGATCCATGTGGATGGATTCTAAAAACTTAAAAATACTTTAGGTTTTAGGATGTTGATAATGATGATAAGGTCGATATAACATCTATGCATTTTAAAAGGGAGACGTTAGACCTATACTTTTGGTCGATCAATTATTTACTTACTGGGAAGAACTCGTCCACACCTTTGGTTAGCTGAGTTTCAAAACTCAGATAAGTTTTTTTTTTGTAGCTGAGTTTTTTTCTTGTAAGGGGGGCTGATGTAGTACTTGTGACAAGCCACGCTAAACAAGGTTGATTCAAGCCAGTTGGAATAAGTTGTTTCTCGTATTCACCATCAATGTACGCAATATACAAGCTGTAAGGAGTGCCACGGGACATCCTTACACCTTCCACCATCTAGTCATTGAACCCTTTGAGGAACAACTGAATGAGTGCACATATATGTTTCATCCTATGCACTTGAGGAAACGTTGATTACACGAGCAGGAAGTATTGATATATATTTACGGGTCAACCCAACTGCTCAAGGCAATTCCAATGGGTTTCGGGTCCAATTAGCCTCAATCAAGGGCGGTATTATTTTTCTAATGACTACGTGGGGAAGTGATAGCAATTAGATAACTGATAAGAGTAGTATTAATAGTTTGTTTTTTTCTAGTTTTTAGGTGTTCATGTTTTATATGATCAATTTTATCAATTTTATTGAATTTTGAGAGTATTGTCCTTCTTGAATCATGCTAACTTTGTTCCTATTTCTCGTAAATTAATTTGATCAGTTCACGTTCTTGCATTTGCTTAACGCTAGAAACTGGTTGGTGATTGTAAACTACATATATCTTTAATATTATGCATAAGAAACATAAATTTCTTGCAATAAATGTAAAAATAAACGAAAATCTTGATAAAATATAATATATTAAATAATCTTATATATTGTTTTACTGGCAAAATAATTGTAAAATCTTGTTACAAACTCCAACCTTAAGAATTAAATTGATAGTAATTCGATGATTTTTAGTTTGAGACTTAATGACTGAATGTTATAGAATAAGGAATCATATTCTTTAAATTGGTATTCTCCATACTTGTCAAAGAGACTGGGGATTCTCATTCTCATTTTACCTGGTTATTAAAGTAATATTTATTTTAATATTTCTTTAATAAACCAGTTAGCACCTTAATTTAAAGATTTTACCATAAAGACAAATCAAGTTTACGATACGTTTTATAGCTTGAGTGCATCGGAAAAGAAGGATGATGTTTGAGACTGAAAAACATAGTCTATGAACATTTTGGTTAAAGGATTGCAACATAATGTAACATGATCGCGCTCTATTGATATTTTTATGCCTCCCTCCGGCTCGAATCCCACCACATTGTCACTAGTAAGTTTATGTCATGAGTTCACTCGATATCATTAGCGTTTAGTGAAACAAAAGTTGGAGATATTGCATGTTTCATGTCATTTAGATCGTCAAGATTTGATGAAAATCATAAAGAAGTTAGCATGAAATTTAACCATGACGACCATTTTACAAATTTAAACATATAATCCTTCAATTATAAGAAACTATTACATTTAAATCATATTTCACATTCATCAAATGATGCGCACAATATATAAAACCAATAGACAATATTACCACAAGGTAGATGATAAACATTCATGTAAAAATGAATCTATCTCTTCACTGCCCAATTTATCAATCACATTATTACTTTAATCACCTTACTTTCGACGCACATTCGATAAAGACTAACATCTATAGTTAGGAAAAGGAACATTGCCCAACTCGATGTGCCTGAGGTCATCAATCAGCACTTGATAGTGTCTCTTCACTTCTTCTGCTGTTTTCCCACCAACGGCCCTCGCGATCTTCTGCCACCGATCAGGGGTGTCGTGATCATACACCGCGAGAGCTCGTTCAAAGAGTTTGTTTTCTTGGGGGGTCCATGTGGTTGTAGAGTTGCTTGAATAGAGGGTGCTTGATGCCATTTTGATTTGCAGTTGAAGAAGATGATTGATAAGAAGTTGAGGGATGGTTTGAAGGAGGTCATTAATGTAAGCTCAGTATATATAGGAGAAGTTGGTGGGGGCAAGAGGGTGAAATAATATCCACGTCAGCATGTTTTGTGAACCACAGAAGGAGCATAATAGCAAGTGAAATGGGAGAATCGTAGTATCATATCAATGAAGAAAGATGACATCTTAGTATTGGGCTTGGGCGTGGGCTTGGGCTTGTGGTTGAGATTGGGCTTGGGTGGAGGTTGGGCTTGGGCTTTAATTAATCTATTTTTTGATACTTCTGTTAGATAATGAAAGGTTAAATAAACATAATTACATTTTATGGGTCTCAACTCTTAACCCATATCTCTTAGATTAGACCCTTAGTCAAACACAAGGAATACCAAATACTTATGCAATTCTAACTGTTTTAGATTTGTAATAATTTTGAGTTTTTAGCAACATTAACAAATTCATAGTTATATTTATAATATATTTTTTGATATTACACAATGAATTTATATATTTAGATACGGGTAAACAAGTACATTACTACTTTCGCATTATCAGACATCACCTAATATCATTTGCATACCTAAACATGAAAGAAAAGGTTATAGTTGATCTCATATCTAGCCCCGTACCTAAATATACATCAACATTTTTTTACTATGATAAATGGTGTAGTTATCACACTGTGTTGGAAACTTTTTAAAGCGAAAAGTTGGTCTGTTTGATTCAAATTCGAAATCATAATGTGGAAAGTAAACAAAGACTTCCACGAGCTAAGATTTAAGTAATGTCACTCTCCTATTATTCTTGTTTGACGCACGTTATTGTCTTCATTTTGTGGGGTCCTTATCGCGCTTAAAATGTGGTTGTTAGTCCTGTTTACTTGGTACATATGATTAATAATGAAGATAGATGAAGCTGGATTACCCTAAACTCTCTTATTTGTGATCACCCAAATTGCACAAGTCTCTACTTGTGTTAATGGCTTGATTCTTCCATCTTTTATTATTCTATTAAATTGTGGACCATATAATTCTTGCTTAAAAGTAGGATATTATCAAGAATATGTTATATAATCCAAGTTGAAATAATATATTGGCACCACCAAATATCCTAATTGGATTTAAAGCACCATCCTTTTGGTGGTGGAAGCCATAGTCATCTATTGCACACCATATTGGATCAAAGAAAAGTCGCTTATGATGGCTTTGGTTTTTCAAATACTACCTTATGGTGTATTGACCACTAAATTACTTCAAAATTTGACCATTTATACATGATATTAAAGGTAAAGGAAAGCAATTCTCAACACAAATAAAGAGTTTATTTGTAACCCAAATGTGAGCAAGTTGTAATGGTCGTAATAGAATTATTTATTTTACGTGCGTTCCAACTACTCTGGTGGTCGTAATTCAGGTTCAAACCGCAAGAAAGACGATGACATTAGATGTCTCATTAGGTTAACAAACCCCCTTTTCAAAGAATATATACAAAGGAAACAACAATGGACCAATAAAATCGTGTTAGGCAAAAGACTAGATCAACTAGCTGTATTGATAAAAGATATGTGGTTTTTAAAGGAGAATTTTATATGTTGCATATTGGTATAATATATGACATTGATGTTCATAGAGATGCATTGCTTTAATATACAAGTGAAAATATCACAACTTGCTCTAAATGCTACGAGGATATTTTACAAAATAGTAACTAGCTTACTTTCAAAATCTTTCTTATAATGGTGTTTTGAGAGTTGCTACAAAGAATATCATCTTTCATTTCTTTACCAAAACGATACTTCTTTACTAATTAAACTAACATACTTTTATAAATTAACGACAACACCACTACTACTAGATTGACTTTCAGCAATGACGAAATCAATGATAGATCATTCATATTTAAAAAGAAAATCTAATATTCGTTGTTGTATTCTGGTAATTACTAATAAATTTCAAACAGTTAGGAGAAACTCCCTAAAAATAAAATAGTAAATTTTAAATAGTCATCAATATCAACGACTTATTAACAACTAATATCAAGGATAAGGATTTCAAATAAGATTTCATCCAAGATTCTTCAATGGTAGTCGGTTTGTTGGATGAGAAATTTTGCAATTGCTTTGGCCATCGCTAATCCTACGGACATGCTCACTATAAATAACCTCGAGAACCCTTTAATTGTCACATTTTTATTTCCGTCCCCTTTTGATAGTAATGTCTATTGATATCACTTATTGTATGGTCGATTGGTGGCTTTGAGATGTTGAATATTTTGTACGTGCTAATTTGTTTGCAACTAGTTTGTTGGTATTGTCACGAACATATAATTGTCCATGTGTTCTCTTTCCTACGTGTGGTCATGGATGATTTTTTTGGTAACCTCATTTGTCCTAGTACTTTAGTAGACGCTTTTACATGTATACAAATGTTGTGTGAAATAACAACTTCACGCGTACACTTATGCTAGAATAGGTGTACTAGGAGTTATAAAATGCAACATACCAGCATATATGCATGCTTAATTTAATACGAGTCTGTAACATGTACGCATGTGGAATCCGATAATCTACATTTATGGCATGGTATGTATTCTTCTATTTTTAGGAAGCTTACAATGTAATACGATATAGAAGTATTTATATATTTTTCGTAAGATCTGAAGTTGTAATGCAGTATAATGATATTAGAATTTGTTTTGTATGATCTACAAATGTATTCGTAAAAAAATATTTATACAAAACAAGTGGTGTATTCTAATACAATAACTAACACGTAACAAGGCCCATAAAGATTAAAAATTGTGACTTGGTAGGTGTATCATCATACATGGACTTAAATGAGTCATTAACGCTCCTTGTGGTTCATTTTGACTTATAATCATTTCTTAGAGCATCTTTAATAGGGCGTTTTTAGCCCTTAAAACATCACATCATTCGTTTTTTAGATCAAAAATCATTGGGGGTTTGTTTTTGAAGCTAGATGTTCATGCGGATGAACACCAAAAAACATCTGACATTTTTAGAAGTGAGACCGGGGTTAGGTTTTAATATTAAAAAAAGGAAAAAAATATATTTATATTAACAAAATATTTAGATTTTTAATATTAATTTAAGTGTTGGACATTTCAAGTCAACTTTATGCGCCTGAACAGTACTCATGTGCCTGAACAGTGCGTCGGAACAATGCTCATGCGCTTGAAACAGTGCTCATGCGTCTGAACAGTGCTCATGCGCCTGAATAGTGCTCATGTGCCTGAACAGTGCGTCTGAACAGTGCTCATGTGTCTAAACAGTGTGTCTGAACAGTGTTCATGTGCCTGAACAGTGCTCATGTGCCTGAACAGTAAATATAATTTTTAAAATATTATTTTATTTTATTACAATAAATTATTATTTATTAAATTTAAACTTTAAATTTCAAATTAAAATTTTAAAATTTTCCTCTAAAATATATTTAAC